>JAQRGC012308548.1:0-11491 GCA_028659135.1 Plantago lanceolata | reverse complement strand
TTTATGTTGTTTCCGTGATTCTTGATTAATCATTTGTTATTCTTTGAGTGTGATGAAATTCTTTTTGGACCAGGTCTGTTTCATTAGTTCAAGACTGACATTAGTGTCCATTAGGGTTAGGTTGAATTTTAAGGTAGCACAAGATCTTCTATATCTTTTGTAAATATTACTAGTATCAAATTAGATAAGATAAGATAGAATCTGACATATTACTAAAATATTTTTATTCGAAACCTGTAAAAGGTGCAAATATAGTCGTATAACGTCGGAAACGGACAATGTTTAAGGCTCTGTTCAATAGAACTGAGAGATTCTGAAATGAACTTATCTGAACTGAACTGGAGTACAAATTTGAACTAAACAAACCTGAACTGAATTGAATTAAACTGAACTGAAGACAACTGAAATTAAGGTGAATTGAAGAGAGACTAAGAAGGGTATGGTTTCAACGGATTAGCTGTGGGATACTGTTAAGCAGAACACATGCAGCAGACCAGCAGGGGCAATGGGGGGAGGGTGGAAAATTCGACCCTATGAGGGAGCACAATGTGACCCCCCTCCTCACTGTAGTTGTGGGCCCCACAGTGGGGCCCACTAGCTACAGTGAGTGACATCCCCAGTGGGGGGATGTCCGGGGAGGGTAGCTTTGTGCTACATGCCTACATGTGTGTAGCGGTAGCCACACCCATATTGAAACAATGAGATTATTATGATATTATCTGTATTAGAATTTTAGTTTTTAGAATAATACCATTTAAATTTAGACTCGAACACATTTGTTCAAACCATTTTCATGGAATTGTTAAAGTATCGAATGGAAATTGAAAAGGTCTCATAATTTGCATAATTTTAGCTCATTTTACTAGTACTATAAAATAAATTTTGCTTGGATTTTTCATTGTAAAATAAGCACACACTGCATAATCTATTAGCGCATAAGGAAATATCAAGGAAATAGTTCATGCCACTACAGTTCTTCATTAAGAAACCAAGAATTTGCAAGGAATCAACTAATTCAAGGAACAGTTCATATCCTGTCACTTAAACCAGCAGCAGTAATTCACCCGCAACAGGCACATTCATCATATGAGTATGCAAATAGTTAAGCTATAACAGAATCTCAGTATGGTATTTGCCATTGGCAAAAAAAACATTAAATCTCTAAACAAAGCAGGAAGTCAGGAACCATGTTATATTTTCATAACAAGCAAGCCAATTATAGTATATGTGAAGAGCAGAAACAAAGCTAAAGTTTCCATGACACGGAACGGGTTAGGCGGCTTGACTTTGCCCTGTTCTTGTCCTCTCCAAGAGAAATAAGAAGCAAGTTGGAGGGGTTCTCTATCATGAGTTTTGCAACAAGATACCCCGCAATTGACCATGTCTGGTTCTTCCTTGCTTGCTTTCCAATGAATCTGCCCTTGATGCCATCATAGTACTCGGGCCATCCATCTTTTGCAAGCCGTTGCTCCACCAACTCTATTGCTCTTTTTGCTATTTGAGGCTTTGCAACGTGAATGCTTGCCGCTGTGAGTAGCCATAGAAGAACTGCAAAACAAGAAGAGTATTAAACCAGTTTTCCCTCCCAATTGTATTATATGCAGTTATGCACCATATAATACATCATTTGTCTATCATGTCATGAGATGAGACTATAATTGAGTAACCACACCTCTGCTAAGAGATCTAGATCAGACTTAAACAAAGTAACTCCAACGTATATTTGATCACAATTTGTATTAGTCTATTATTACCTGGCCAAGAGCCGCCATTGTGATAGCTCCATCTGGTATTCTTGGGATCGCACCCAGTGATAATTCTCCATTCATGTCCTTCTAGTGCTGGATATACAATTTTGAGGGGCATCTCCCCAATAAGCTCTGACCAGCGTGCCTCGACCAAATCCATTATAGCCGCAGCCTGAGCTTGTGTTGCCAAACCACTCAGGATGGCAATGCAGTTCCCAACCAAGAACCACCTGAAATCCATACGGGCTGGACTCACGTTGCCAATGAAGTACCCTCCTCTTAGTGGCATGAACTCAAATATCCAGTCTGGGATAGATTCTGGCATGACATTGAACTTGTTAACAGCGGTGTGAGAATACTCCTCAGTCTTGTAGCAATAAATGTTATTCAGTTGGGTGAAGTCCAGCCAGAAGTATGTCTGTATGTGATAACTCAGAGCAGCTATCCTCTTGTCAATGAGTTCAATCAGATGGTCAGTGTCATGCTCAGGTTTAAGCATTTCTTTTGCACACCTCATTGCGAAAAAGAAGAGCGCCTGAATCTCAATTGGATACCCGTAAATCCCCTGCCGCAGTTGAAGCATAGAGTAATCAATCTTAGAAAATAAATCAAATGCAACAAACAAAAAAAAGAAGTCACTCCAGACTGGACATGTAATCAACTGAAACATGCAAATTGGTTTTGGAGATTCTAGACCAGTAATTTCACAAATATTTCAGTATTGATCAACACTAATAAACATCAATCAGCATTTAGTTCATCCAGATGATAAAATGCACAGAATTAAGGAATGGATGTTAGTGTACCATCCGCCTGTCGATCATGCTACATCCATCTGCGCACAAGAGTGTAGGAAAGGTATCAAATCCATCAGAAAGGCAGGTGTTAAGTATCAGTTTGATTCCTCTCTGGACCTGAGGTAACTCGGAGAGAGAAGAGTCACCGGTAGCCTTAGAGTATGACCTGAGCAATATAATCCACCAGAAGCCAGAATCAACAGGTGCAACCCTTCCAATAGCGGTTCCTCCAAAATCTGCTTGCAGCATTTCCTTTTCGTGTTTGTGATCTTGAATGACCTTGAAACTGGCAGGCATAATTCCTTCCCCAAGGCTAAATTTGTCAATGGTCTTCTTATACCAACCCTGGAGATGGAGAGTCTTCAGCAGGAAGTTCTTGACAATTTCTACGTCCTGCTCCTGGCGATCCTTTTTCATTAGGCAAGCCAATCCACAGGGAACAAAGTCTCTCACAAAAACCTGACAGTTCATGGAGATCATTAGCTTGTTCACTCTCAGAAGACAGAGCCACAAACTAATGTAGCCTATATGTACATTTGAAAATTTGATTCACATATCTCAAGCTAGCTGATACAGGTCTCGATTTCGAAGTAAAACCAGCAGAACAGTCCAAATCTAATCCAATAAGCAACTACTATCAGCTACAAAATGTTACTAGAAAATTATACTATACTCGGTTCCAGGAATCGGTTTAAGGTACAAGTTCCGATCATACATGGAAGAAGAAATAATCAAGTAACTGCATCCATTCCAAATTCCAATACAACATAAAATCCAGTTATCCAGATACACACAGATGATAGATATATGTATATTAGCTAGCTGAAATACAGAGTGAATGAGCCAGTGAAATTAGACACACTTGCAAATGATACAGTACCAGCAATAATGATCACAGCATAAATCGATTCAGCACAAATGAGACTAAACTGTTGAAATCCAGACGATATGTAGATACCTGATTGTAATTCTTCAAGCTGTCACCGTCATCGTCATGAATATGATGAAGCTTAAGCGCAGCAATGGCGAGAGCACCAACAGGCTCTCCCTTATAGAAGATGAACGAACTCCTCAGCAATCCCCACGCCTCTTCCATCATCGGCCTACTATTCGGCGATCCGCTGCCAGTAATCTCCGATCCGCCGATAATAGCAGCTGGCACGTCGAGAAAATCAACCATGCTCGCTCCGAGACTCAGTGAAGGCTTCAGAACAGGCGCTATCGCCTTGCCATTTCCATTTGCGACAGCGGCAGCAACATTTTGTTCGTCTCCGTTGGAGATTGTGCTCGGAATCGAACTGAGCGTCATGGCCGTACCGTTTACCTTCGCCACCTCTGTTATGGTGCCAGTGATGGCGGCGTGCCTGTGGAGTGGCGCGGCAGGGCGACGCTGTGTTGCCGTGGTGGTGGTGGTGGTGGTGGTGGTGGTGAGAGAGAGGTTGTTCCAGGCATCATCGATGGTATCTGGTGGACTAGAAATTCCATTTTCGCCATTATCGTCGTCTGTGATTTGGTCGTGTGGAGGTAACATTGTGAATTTGTGAAAGTGATGAATCGATGATGAGCTCTCGATTGATCGAGAAAAGGAGGTTTATGCTTGTAGAGTAGAGAGAGAAAGAGAGATGTATAGAGAGAGAGAATTTGTTTGCGTGAGTCAGTTAGAGGAGGACGATGAGAGACTGCAGTCTGCTGCAGACGACATACAGGCGTCTTTTTTTCGTCTTCAGGAAATCAAAATTAATTGGTACTGTAGTACAATTTGTTTCTCACGCGCTACTCATGTGTCGTGTGTGACCGACTCAGCTACTGAGTCTGAGCCTACTGTTAAGCTAATACTTCCATTTTTCCTCTTTCCATTCAATACAATTCTTTCTTTTTTTTAATAAATATTTACAGTAATCCAACAAGAGAAATAGAAGTAAATGTTGATTAATCACATTTTTCTAATTTTCGGATACGATTATTATATGATAAAAATGACGGTGATGTACGTACGCATTCTTAGAATTGGCGGTAAAGATAAGTTCATAAATTCGTTAATTTCCTTGGCATGTTGCGCGCCTTTTCTACTTACCGTTGGAAAATTTACGTCGTTCTCTATGATATGCATATTTAGGCGGTATCTTCTTCTTTTTTAAACCGTGTACTATATTTGTTTTTCTTGTATAGAAAATTACGAGATATATATTAAAGATAATTAAAGGAGGTCGTTAGAACGTTGCATTACAGTTTGTGAAACCATGCAGATAGTAGTATGGTGTATGTTGTTAGCTACATATTTTTCTTGTCAACACGAATAAATATTTCAAATATTCTCACAGTTTCGCACGCGCTTCCTTTCTCGGGCAAAATAAATTGCCACGTGATTCATTTCCCCGTAGACAAAAGGAACTTAAGCTCTGTTCTCTTCACCTGCACTAAAGTAAAGTGAACTGAACTATACTGATCTGAACTGAATGAAGGTGAATTGAACTGAAATGTAGTACACAATATAACTAAGCATGTCTAAACTCTAAACTGAATCGAATGAAAGAGAATAGAGTCTTACACCTCATTTAGATATTTTATGACTTACATCTAATCTACGCCTAGATTATAATATTACGGTTATAAGAGTAATTACCTATTTCGGTATCATTGGTTATTTGTTTTTGTTACATCCACATCCGTAAATTTTGTTTTAATAAAACACATTGTTAGCTTAGCTCAAAGTCAAGATGGAAAGAGGGAATGTCAAGAAAGTTTCCCTGGTACATCAGTGAAGCAGTCAATGATATAGTGACTAGGCCAATTCATTTGTAGAAAGTTGTTTGTTCACCCTTTCGAGCATAGGATAAGAATGTACGCACTTATCCAACAGATCTTTTTGTAACACTCTCATGTTGCTTGAAGTTTTCAATTTATGTCATGAAAACTGAAAAGTCACACAACGTAATCACTTGAGCTAGTTGTTCACTTTTTCATTAATATTAAGATAATGAAAAAATAGGGTTGGCTAGAAAATACTTTAAAAAAGAAAACGAAAACAAAATTTAGTAAAGCCAAACGTGAAGGAAACAAAACATCGAGCAAACCTACACCAATAATCACCAGACAAGACCATAAATTTTTAAAGTCTAACAAAAGTTACACACTATGTACGCTGCTTCAAAGTAGTCCATACTATAAAACTCGCTAAGACGGGTTCAACATCAATGGAACTAGCTAATTTCCGTTCTATATAAAAAGTTATTAAAATTTGAAAAATATTTATGATCCATCTTGTACCAAGGTGATGTTTGAGGCACTTAATGGATGAAAATGCAAGTTCAGTTGTAGCCAACAAAAAATCTATTGCGCCATTCAACACCTTCATTTTATAACGATGTTCAATTGTGACCAACCCATCATCATGAAAACCCATATAATAATTACTCATGTTTGATATTGGAACATGGAACTCTCTACGAACATACTCAAAATGTGAAAGTAGACCATCAAAATTCAAAACCATCATGCCTTAAAATTACTGTACACGATACAAGTTTCATTTCATTCTAAGTAATAACCGTAATAATATTAGAAATTACCTATTCATTTTAATTAAAAATGTGACAGATCTTGGTATCGACTCACACTGGCGTAATTTTGCAGAAGCCACCCGAGTAGAAATTTAATATTGATAGACCTTCAATTCTACCAGATGTAAAATTTACTCGATTATATTAATTCCGCGACATAAACTTTCATTCTGTGTATATTCTCACAAAATCAAACACCTAAACATGCATATACATTAGTGAAAGAAAGGTAATACTCTCACAAGATCCAACACTAAGCACACATATCAAGCAAAACTAAGAAAGCAGAGGACTAAACATTTCCAGAAAAGAGTCTCACACTCACTAGCTGCAGCAACTGTCCACAAAGAAAAGCACAAAACAATACAGAGACTTGAGACTTTGTTTCACATACAAAACCCACATACCACCATTCATTGTACACATTTTACACAGACTCATTACCTATCAAACAAACCACTACAAAGTCTTAATATTAGGCTTATCGGACAATATTTTCATACCGCCTGGCTACGAGTTTCACCAAGCACCCCCTCACTGTATTTACAGATTGCATTCTTCGCAACTCTAGTTAGTTGCATTCTAGATCCGCACTTAATTCGCTAGTTTCTGCTATCTCTATAGATACAACCAGCTCCCAGAAACATGAGCACCCCACCTCACCAGAGTATATCCAGAATCTAAAGCCACCTTGAACAAGATATACACACACAAGAGGATATACAAACTTTATGCTTCAGTTTTTGGTTGCGAATCTAAGCTTACGTCTGTGCCTTCACCATCTGCAGATGACAACAGAAGCTTGCATCTAGGACTCATCTTCTTCACTTCCTCACTGGAATAGATGCATATTTTTCTAGCCATCTTACAGAATTCCCTGCAAAATGCAATTAAGCTGCATAATGTAATTTTATATTCTAAATAACAGGACGAAATGTATTGAAAACGTCAACTATACTTACGCCCATGGATCATCTCCCACAAGCATCATATCCCCCTCGTTATCAGTGTAGACTACTTCCCACTTCTTTCGAGGACGCAGCTCCCCCTTAATCTCAAACATGTTCTCCAGCTCCGTGATCAGGTCATCATAGCCTTTGAACGCTATCAAGTCAATCCCACGTCCTACAGGAGTCCCTTGCATATGTACCTATGTAAACACAGTCTTTCAGAATATATTCTTACATTTATTACAAGTGAATTAATAACTGAACTAACCTTAATACGGGTCCTCGAAGATGGAGTAGACCGTCGTTTGCCCTCGTTCGGAGATACCTGTTCTTTTGAGAAATTCAGAGGATCTACGCTTTGTGAATCATCGGCTTCAGTTATCTTGAGGTGAGTTTTGGAATCACTATCACATTTCAGACTGATGCTTGAGTCCTTTAGCGTTGGAATGGTGTTATGGGAGTTGGTCCTTAAATCAAAACCAAATAACCGGCAAGCCGAGGGGGGCGAAGCAGACTCGATCTTGTTTGACATTTCAACTTGATTGACGCAACTACTTGCCTTTGATAAGAGGGGAGTTTGGTAATCAGATAGAACTGATCGCATTAAAACATTTCTGTTATCTTTTGCAGATTCCCGGAACAGGCTTAAAGAAGCATTCACCAGTGACATAGATTGCCAAACATCACTGGGATGGGGCATTGAGCTGGGAAGGTTGATGGTTCTTGGGGAACAGAACGCTAGGCCTTCATTGCGTTGGATGTCTCTAGCACCAGTCATGTGGCTCAACTCAAGGGATTTGGCTGGATTTGCATACCAGAGAGGAGAACCTGATATCCCGATGCTAGTTTCTGCATGAAAATTTAGTCTCATTAGTAAACTTGAAGAGTAGTTATTATCCTGCTAGAACAAAATGTCTTAGATGATCAATAATGTTTGAATATGATATAATTATACCAGCACGAGGTACATCAATCGGCCGAGGTCTCTTGATCTTCGTAGTAGACTGTGATTCATCTGGAGCATTACCTACAAAAGGCTCTATCTCCCATGGAGAGACTCTATCTGGGCGGTGTATGTTTGCTGGTTCATCCCATTGCACCTAATGGGAGCAATTAAAAGTGAGATACATTTTAATTGAATATATGAAGACGTAATGGCGTACAACTGCACCAATAATTAGAAGAGATCAGATATTGTTTAACCTTAAGGGATCGCCATTTAGAGTCTCTCCACTGCGAAGAGAAGTCTCCAACGCCAACAATAGTGCCCGCAAACCTGTAACAATTTGTATTAATGGGCAGGAAAAAATAGGAAGAACAGCACCTAAACAAGAAAAAGAAAACCACACCTTCTCTCAGGAGATTCTTCTCCTTCAAATCTCATCTTGAAACGCTTACCCACAGAAAATCCATGCCGCATGGCCTCTAAATACTTGTTCACCCTGATGATGAATTGGCTTGTCCTGATAAATAGGATACAACTATAAGATTTTACTTGAGACGAAATAAAACCAGCATTAAGGAGCAACAGAGGCAATAATGGAGTCATGCCGTGGCTTGTAGTACACCACAAATCGCGTTTGTGTTGTAATAGCATGTGATGCAGTAGCAAGCAAACCAAGATGCATGCTTTGGCTAGAGATAACAGAAGGTGGCATTGAGTTCTGTTGTCGAGCAAGACGGCGAACACCTACACGCAATTCCCCGTCATCGCTTCTGCAAGTCAAGATTTGTAATTGAAGGTTAGCAGACAGAACATGCTCCCGATACACTTTTTTAAAAAGTGCACCTTGCAAGACAAAACAACTACCTCAAGAAAACAAAGGAGTCGCCCGCTATTAATCTCTTGGAGGTAACAAATGTACTCCATCCTGTTGTAAGTAAGTGTCTCCTGGGTTGACCTGATTATAGGCAATTATTTAGAACGAACTGAAGAAAGGACAGAAACATTGTCCCACTATATGAATGAGCTCAACTGTGTACTCTAGCTACAGCAGTTAAGAACTAAGAAACGTTCACAAGCAAGAGGAGGAAAAGAAAGGCAAATACCTCTGAAAATGTGCTTGAATCGCCACTCATACTCATGCAAATCTTTGGCGACCAAATCCTGCGTTGGGGTTGGTTGGCTCATATCCTAATGAATAACAATCAGCAAGTCAAACATCGAAACAGGCAGAATTGGTGAAAAACGTTCAGAATATATATCAATAGACCAGTCAAATGAGGAAGACTACTAAGCAACAATTTAGTTTACATCCTAATTATGGCCTATTAAGGGATTGAAGTTGCATGTGGAAGCTAAATGATATCCACCTTTCCATTCTTAGAATTCTACGTAAAGGTATTTGACAAGTTAAGCACTCGTTTTTTTCCTTCCCCTGTAGGCCCTCTAATCTTATCAAAGACAAGAAACAGAATAAAATTAACTTACCAACGGAGGAAGGCAATCAGTAGCGTGCTTCCGGAGAACAGAAAAACCTCCATGAGTGCTTGTATCAGATGCCGTCAAAATCTTACAAAAAGATTGGATATTCTGCTTTGGTGGACTAGGCTGGGATTTATCTGGACTAGTCGGCTCCGTTTGCTGCAGAACAGTTTAGGCATTATGTCTAGGCATGTAATCTAAGAAAAGTATCCAAGGCCAATAACGTAGGTAGAAGGAATTCGATAGCAGTATAGCACATATACATGGTATCAGTTCTTATACCAAGAAATATACAACAGATATGTTTCTTAACCAGTAAAATACAGCTTAAACCAATGGATAACTAAATTAGGGAGGAACTCAAATATTTCATGAATGACAAGTTCGATTGAGTAATTGAGTGCTTACATCCGTCTCTGGGAGTAAAGTGATCTGGGCATAGACTTCGTCAGTTTCTTGTTCAGCCTATTAAACGCAATCAAAATATATGCATTCAGTAATTAGCTAAAGAGGTTAACATATATAGAATGCAACAAGAACTGATCTATGTTTTATGGCAGTAATACCAGTAATCGAATATCAAAAACACGGCAGAGGATCTTCGAAGGAAGATTGAACTGCGGGATATGAGTATCCGATTCCTTATTCGTTGATGCCTCCAACTGCAAGAATTAACACATATCATGTCATATTACCATAATCAAAGCGCAGTACGAGTTTAAGCAATCGAAAATGAAGGTAAATAGTGTATACCTGTTCCATGTGACCTTGAGGAAAGTAGAAAACCCTCTCTCCAGAGCAAGGAATATCCACCAACGACCCTGCACACGCCTTCCATAGCTCCGAATACAGATAATCTTTCTCCCCGCCTAACACAAGAACAACAACACCCAAAATCAACCCAAACAAGACCACAAAATTGAAAAGTAAGTTTTCACCAGGCACAACTTATAAGCCCCTAAAACATAAACATCAACAGCTAAGAAACACAAAAAAGTACTATGAAAGGACATCAAACCAGCTCAACCTAAAACAGCAAAAGGAAAGAAAAAAAAAATGTGATGTAGACTTTAATTGAAGCTCCTTTCTATTCAGTCACCAACCAAAGAATATACTGTTTTCTCGATAACACTTTCTTCCTAACAAATTCCACAATCAAATCAAATTGAACTACCACAGTTACCATTAGTATCTATCACTACTAGTCTGCAAAAAACAATACAATGAGCAAAACAGTATTGGAGAATTAATATAAATGATTATAGTTCGAGCTTTTGGGAGAGTTGGATTTCTATCGAACAGAACTACATAACATAAGAAAACGGAGAAAGAATGATGAATGATTGATTGATACCTGCTGGTTGACGAGAATTAGTTGGTTCAGTTCTTATGAGGCCCCCATCAACATGCGCCATTCACCAAATCACCAAGAAGAGCGCAGCAACAGAATCAAAATACTAAAAAAAAACCAAAATCAAGAAAGAGAGAAAGGGAAAGAGAAGGTTGAAGAGGTTTAAGAAGAAAGAATGAAGGTACAACAAAAGCTAAAACTGCCCATTCTTTTTCATTGATGTATATAGTATAGTATGTGTTGTATTCTCATACTGACATAAATGAAATGAAAGAAGAAGACAACATAAAAGGAGAAAAAAAGACTTGAGATCTTTATTGCATTCCTATCTATTCCCTTTCTGTATGTAATACTATTACTATGTCTTTTTTGCAGTCTCTCTCTAAAATATGAATTTGTGAAATGGAGAAGAAGAAGGAGAAGAATTGAGAGCAGCTGAACTCAACAACAACAATAACAACTCATATGTATGAGAGAGTTTTTCTCTCACTTTTCAGTTACAAAACCGCTTATTGCTTTTGTCTCTTCAGTAACCAAATACTTTTGCCTTTATTTCTCTGCTTTAGCTACTCACTACTACCACTCCTCCGTTTTTAGATTGTTTACGTTTGATTTTTAAATGGATTTAAAAAAAAATTAGTATAATAAATATGGTATTTA
>JAQRGC012308528.1:0-11781 GCA_028659135.1 Plantago lanceolata | reverse complement strand
TCTCTCTCTCTCTCTCTCTCACTCTCTCTCTCTCTCACTTTATTTTTTAATTTTTTTTTAATGACCTAAATGATGTGGTATATGTATATCCCTAACACTTGGCATTAAGTATACTGTATATATATGTCTGTTTCATCTAGGCTACTCTTGCTATCTTTGTTCTTCCAGTCTGCAGCTGCTTTTGACAATTTAATATGTATACAAACATTTGCTCCCTCCCCTTCTGATTTTGTGGGTTCAACTCTCAATATTATTAGGTTACATCTAAAAGATACAGTATTGAAGCCAAGAAGGTGCACTACAAGTTTGAGCGGTTGACTGACTTTTTGGTGAGTCATCCCATGGTTTAAGTTTCATAGTAACTAACAAATGGTAATTGTATGTAATAATTATGCCCCGCTTTTTATCATCTGTCCTATTTTTCATCTTAGGTTTTACCGAACATGGCATCGATTGTTGATATCAAAGCTGTATCATATGATATATGCGGAGTTGCTCAGACACTCAGTCCTGATTACAAAGCAAAGGTAATTCATCAACCTTTTCGGTGTCCTGGCAATGCTTGCATGAGTCCTTGTTTGTTTCTGTAATGGCTTACACTAGGATTTCAGATATAGGTCAACAAGCATTCTTGAAAAAGCTTCATTCTCTAGTATTCACCTTTAGTTATAGCCTAGCTTTCTGTGGCTTGGAGTTGGCCACATGATTTTCTGCTCTCCTTTGTTTGGAGTTTTGAACAGTGTTATCAGATTTGAAGTTTGGTGGAGAATTCTGTTACCTGTATATATTGATTCAACGGAATTTTCTTTTCATTTTTATATCTGAAAGGATTCTGGTAGCAGTGGCAGTGAAGATGTCTAGAATATTTACATTGATTGTTGTATTCAGTGGGTATGGGGCGCCATGGCGTAAAAAATCATATAGTAATGATACTTTAAAGTTTAAAGCTGAATGCTGATATATATGAGCTTCATGTTTGACTTCTGACTGCTGTATACTCTTCGAAACAATCGACCACTTTTTTTTTTTTTTTTTAATCTATTTTCACCTGTTGTGTAAGAGTAGTTTGTCAACTTTTTTGACGTGCAACTTTGTGGAAGTAATCACATCGTTTAAATACCAGGTAGCTTTGACTCATGGACCAGAGAATGTCAAACCCCAGGTGAAGCATACAGATGAGAGTGGCAACTTTTGCTTTGAGGTAATTTTGTGCACCCAGAAGTCATAGTTGCTGTGTTAGAAGAAGAAAAAGATAAAGGGTTATATTTAATGTCAAGGCATGCTAGACTAGAAGCCTTTAGTGAACATGCCTTTGCAAGTGCGAGCACGTTTCACTTGCATGTCAACTGCACTAAATATTTTAAGTTAGCAGGAAGATCTTTTTCTATCAGATGCCTTTTTATACTTTCTTAACTGAAATCAATGCTAAGCATTGCATTTTAAGTCGTGATGTTTTCTCTGTAAATGAAATTATTGTTATAGATTTTCAAAGGTTTTAAGTTTTCCACAAATAGTCCATGTCACATCTCTTGTTCTTTTTTACTTTCCCCACCCATAAACATACATGTTTTGTGTGTGTGTGTGTGTGTGTGTGTGTGTGTGTGTGTGTGTGTGTGTGTGTAACTCAGATTTATATTATGAGAATGAAATTCACATGTTATTTTTTCTACCATATCCCTAATATGTGCAACTGCTGATTGTATGTGAATTTTTTGTTTCAATACATTCAAGTTTCCATTTAGTCAGATCATCCTGACACCTTCAATATCTTCAGGTCCCACCTGGGGAATATCGCATATCTGCTCTTGCTGCCAGAGCTGAGAGTAATCCAGAGCTTATGTTCTCTCCGGCTTACATTGATGTTGTTGTTAACAAACCATTACTAAGTGTGAGGTTTAGTCAGGTGAGGTTTAACCCATTGTCGACTTAAATAAATGATTGTCTTTCTTTATATGATACTGAACCTCATCATGTTTGGTTGTACTGGTACATTCTTGATAATTATTATTTAATCCTTTTCATCTATTATTGGGAATATTTATCAGCCTTCTAAAAGCACATGGGCCATTTGACAAAGTTTTACCAATTGCTTGACAATGAGTTACTTTAATTGAGATATTCTCTTGATTAATCTTTTTACTTACTGGTAAATGCAGGCACGAGTCAATGTCCGTGGATCAGTAGTCTGCAAAGATAAATGTGGGTCTTCTCTTTCTCTTACACTCGTGAGGTTGGATGGTAAAAGTAAAGAAGCGAGAAAAGTTGATTTGATTGATCATAGTGATGAGTTTCTCTTTGCTGATGTACTTCCTGGAAAGTATAGTGTTGAGGTAATACTCTCAGCCTTTTGATTTTGTGCCTTTGAAAATATAATTCACTGCTTGCTAATTGCCATGTCACCTTTGCACAATATACAGTTACACATGCTAGCTATGGCCTACGATAATGAAAGCTTATGAGCCATTTCTAATTTTTTGTTCATCAATGATTTCATTACTGTTTTAAACTGCCGGTAATAGTTGCGTCACCACAACTTTTTTATGCTCACTTGTCCACCATCTTAGTTTCATTTGGTTCTCTATTACTTGGTCATACTGACATGAATACGTAAGAGTTGGCTCATGTGTCCTAAAATACTCAGCTACTGCCTTCCTCCTGGCCTACTGAGTACTGAGTGTGTTACTTTAGTTGGTTTTTATTAATCGTGTGCAGAGTCCTTTCTTTTTAATCCTCAACCTAATGAATTCATTCTTATGGTATTTACTGTGATCTGTTCCAGGTCAAACACCATTCACCATCAGGAGAAGATATCTGGTGCTGGGAACAGAGCTCTGTGAATGTGGATGTTGGTACCGAGGATGTTAATGGTATTGCTTTTGTTCAGAAAGGCTACTGGCTTAATGTGATTTCCAGCCACAATGTGGACGCATACCTGTTACAAGCAGATGGTTCTCGAGTTGACTTGAAAATTAAGGTTGGCACCATCGTTTGGCAATAAAATTTATTCCTTCGATCAACATGAATCCTTTTGTTAACCATTACAATATTTCATTTCCTGGATTTGCAGACTGGCACCCAACAGATCTGTGTAGAATCTCCTGGTGTGCATGAACTTCATGTTGTTGACTCATGTGTTTCCTTTGGCAGTGCCACATTGAAGTTTGATACTTCAAATCCATTGGTATGGGGCATATTTGTTAACTTGCTTCTTATTTTCCTCCTCTTTTTATTTGGATGGGTCGAGGTAGTTTTACAAACATTTTTGAAGCCTGTAAACCAGAAAACTTCTGTGACCTTACTGCTACATTCTTGTCCTTGTTTCTACAGCCAATTTATTTAAAAGGCGACAAATATCTTCTCAAAGGACATATACATGTTGAACTAGACGAAAATTTACCAGAGGATGTGCCTGTGGACATCTCAGACAACAAAGGAAATGTTTTTGATATTACCACTGCCAGACCTGTTTCCAGTGAATTCGATCAATCGAAGAATGCTGTGTATGAGTATTCTGTTTGGGCTAATTCTGGAGAAGAACTCATCTTTGCCCCCCGAGACCCGCGGTATATTTGCTATGCTTTTTAGGGCTTATGTCCATTATTTTTTTTTTTTTCACCTGGGATACCATTTTCTAATATATGCTCTGACCTCCTATTGTGATTCAGTTACACGATAAAATGTCGATAGATTCTTACTTTTGTGCCTGTTCCTATTGACTTCCAAGATTGTAGTTAAATGTTTGAAGAAGTCCTAGTCGTTTGATGAACTAGTTTTCTCCTTTCGTCGTGCAATTTAATCCAATGCAAAATGTCTTCTTCCTAATATTTTAAGAAGCTCAACCTAAGACTTGTCTGCATGGCACCCCATAATGAGCAATAAACCAGCAATGCATGACTTTGCTTCTGGAGTTGTTATGCAATAGATGTGTATGGGTGATGGTGTTACTAGAATTTTTCAACCATGTAAAAGTTGGTTTAAGCTTTTCCCACTTATTCACAAGTAATTGAAATGTTCTTGCAATGTCAGTGCAACTGCAAGGCAATCCTATTTTCTCAAACTTGGTCACGCTAATTGCATCATGACATTTAGGGCTTATACAATCTGTTTCCTTTCAACTGATAACTGCCGAATTAAATATTAATAGCTTGAGATCAGTTCAATTATTTGATTCTGTTATTTGCTTATTTACTTGATTGTAATTCTTGTTGGGAGCTTTTGTCTTATGTTTGAACGTTATATATGCTGCAGAAAGGATGGCGGAAAGAAAATCTTATTCTACCCAAGACAACAGCATGTAAGGAAGTTTGGGAGTTTCTGTTCAACTAAATTTTTATATGCAGTGTGCTTATTGGTGTTTTTTGATATTCCGTCTTCTTTAAATTAGGTTTTAGTGGAAAAAGATGGCTGCCAAGTTCCAGTTACTCCATTTTCTGGTCGATTGGGTTTATATATTGAAGGATCAGTTTCACCACCTCTTTCTGATGTTCATATAAGGGCTTTTGCTGAGGGTGATAGTCATAATACTCCTCTTAAGCGTGGTGATATAGCCGTTGAAACTACCACTGGTGCAGATGGTTTATTTATAGCAGGACCTCTGTATGATGACACTGGTTACACCATTGAGGCATCAAAGGTTTGTGATTTGGCATAATTTTGTTCAGATTCTGCTATGAAGTATTTGAATGTTTTAGTTTGTACATTTTTTTATTGATGTTTCTTGCATTTGTATAATTCTTGCTGTCATAGGGAGCTTCATTAAATCATTTAAAGTATTGTATAGATATCCTGGAAGTTTTGAAAATCTAACACATGAAGAAAATGTTTATGAAGCCTCCTGCAGTTTGTATACAACCAGCCAAGTTCTCGACAAACTAGCCTAATTTTATATTCAGCAAGTGAATAACCTAAAGGAAAAGAATCATTCTGGTCTGGCAAGAAGAATTCACTTCCTTGGTTAATCAGAAATGACAAGACTTTTGTAATAAATTATAGGTTTAAGAAAGCTGAGTTTTCATTATAAAGGTTGGGGAGAAGTACCGGTAACCCATGAAGGGAGTAGTTTCTAATGCTTATTGAAAACTAGAAGTAAGAAATTGTAGGGATCCTTATTTTTTTGGTGCATCAATGAAAAATTGGTTTGAAAAGATCTCCCGGAAGCACTGCAGAAGGCAAAGCACATATATTAAGCTTAGAAAACACTCCCTAAGAACATTGATGCTATTCTCCTTATTGATAAGTTCTTTTTCTAGTAATCTAGTTGATGCTCAAAAGTCAAAGTGTCCATTTCATAGGGGACTAGGGAGTCCTTACTATATAAGCTTGCCTTCATAATTCTCAGTGGCATGTATGTACCAGGCAATGGGATTGTTGATATTGCTTTTCAGAAGAATTGGATTTTTGTGCAGCCGAGGGTGGCATAGAACCTTGCATCAATGAATAACCCTTCTCTGTTTTCCTGCAGGCTGGTTACTACGTGAAACAAGTCGGAAAGAATTCCTTCTCGTGCCAGAAGCTTGGTCAAATTTCAGTTAGGTTATATTCTAGAGAAGACAGCAATGAGCCATTTCCTTCCGTTCTCTTATCATTGAGTGGTGAAGATGGATATAGAAACAATTCTGTGACTGGTGTTGGTGGAAGTTTCATATTTGACAACTTATTTCCTGGGAGTTTTTATCTTCGACCTTTGTTGAAGGTATTTGATTGAAAATTATTACTATTTGTTTGGTGCTTACTGACCGGGTTTTCTCTTTATTTCTTGATTTTTGTGCATGGATGATTAATGCTGATTCTTGAATATTATTCATCTGTATTTGAAAAACACACCAGGAAGTAAGTTCCTGGTTATATGAGAGAATCCAAAGAGATTACCCTAGAGAAATATATTTGTATCTGTCGCATATAGTATTTATTGGAACGTTGTTCTGTAATTAGATTGAGGCAATTGTCCCTACCACTGCTTTTGTCATGCGTCACATATTGATAGTACTTGATATGCCTCTATAGTTATTTTTTTTCAGGAAAGTTCATATAAAAATGTTCGAGATAAATATTGCATACTACTATATCATAACAACAATTGATTGCGTATTTAGGTTTTTTATACTATACTAATGGATGGGATTTCCTTTCTTATCTTCAGGAATATGCTTTCTCTCCTCCTGCACAGGCAATTGACCTTGGTTCTGGGGAATCCAAGGAAGTCATATTTCATGCTACTCGTGTTGCTTTTAGGTACAAGCAATTCGGATTCCATGTGTTTTCTTAACTGTCGTATATTCTCATTTTTATGAAGCTTTCAGAATGAATCAACTCCAGTTAGTGGAAAGATTCTGAAATCATTTACTATTCATACAGTGCCTTGGGAAAAGTGACTCTGTTATCTGGTCAGCCAAAAGAAGGTGTTACAGTTGAAGCTCGAGCTGAATCAAAAGGCTTTTATGAAGAGACAGTAACAGATTCATCAGGTAGTTACCGGTTAAGGGGACTCCAGCCTGATACTACCTATGCTATAAAAATAGCAAAGAAGGGTAAACTTGATAGTTCACGTATTGAACGCGCGTCTCCAGAGACTTTGACTGTTAAGGTTAGTTTCATCTGTTGATTGAGATCAGAAATCTTTCCACTGCGAGATCTTTTGAGATCTTTTATTGTTGAGTTATCCTATAAATTTGTGATGGTGCAGTTTCAAGTAGTTTGCTCATAAGTAAAAAATAACTAGTCTTTCTAATTTTTTAGAAGTAAATTGTACAGAATAATTATAACTGATTGTGACATGCTATGCCAAGAATTAAAAGGGATCAATTTCATGTCTTTTATTATGGGGGACGTATCAGTCTTCGAGTGGTCATTTTGTTTTACTCAAGGTTTGTTCCATGCTCAGTGCAGACATACGAAATCATAAATAAGCCTGTCTCTCAACAAATAGTCTCCTCAAGAAAATGATTATATTAGCTGTAACAAGGGAACATGCATAGAATTTGTCCTCCGACCATCTTCACTTATTGAAAGGTCCTTGTGTCTGTATCATGAAATACTCGTGAAAACTTGGAGAATAAAAGCTCCTTGTGTTCAGGTCAAATATTTTGTAGTGAATAAAAGCAAAGTCGGAGATGTCCTGGATCCTTTGAGAGCATAATACTGGTAAATAAACTTGTACTAGTGACTGGTAACTAACAAAATGATCAAAATGGCAACTAATAATTTGGGCTAATAAACTGGCTGAGCTGCTCATCTTCATATTTGTGTTGTTCTTTTAAAATTTATATTTACCTGATCTTTTTTCATGTAGGTTGGTCATGAAGATATCAAGGAGCTAGATTTTGTTGTCTTTGAGCAACCAGACATGACCATTTTAAGTGGTCATGTTGACCGGAAAACTGTGAAGGACCTGCATTCACATATCAGGGTGGAAATTAGATCCGTTAGTGATCTATCAAAAGTAGAGTCCTTCCCCCTGCCAATTTCGAACTTCTTTCAGGTGAAAGACCTACCTAAGGGTAAGCACCTCGTCCAGCTACGATCTGCCAAGCCGTCAATTACCGGTAAATTTAAGTCCGAGATTATTGAGGTTGACCTTGAGAAGCAACCTATAACTCATGTTGGTCCGCTGAACTTCACGATTGAAGAAGACATCTTCACACAGGTACATTTGACTTGTTGACCAATCATTTGCGTATAGATTAAGTTGCATCCTTGTAAAACTGAACTGCATTGAGCTGGAATGGCGTGCGCACACACACACGCATGTTTCAGTGTTCGTATGTTTCAGTATTTCCATCGCTTATCATCTTCAATCGCGACTGTATATGTGTGTTGCTATTTCTTTCTCCAATCATCTTCATTCGGGACTGTATTCACCTGTATTGCGTGTATACTGGATATGAAGCTGGCATGTGTATCTGAAAGATTTGAGATGCTAAACTTATGCAGCAAGGACATTTACTTTAAATGATCTTTCTGAATTACATAAATATGTCTGAAATAGATAGCTATAGCTATAAGCTATTTGTTCTAAATATACGTTATAAAAAATAATATTGTAGTCATACGGTTAGTTTAGAAGGTGGATGCATTGATAATCCAATAAAAACAAAAGATTACTAAATAGGAGTATAATTGAAAATGACACAGTCCATTGTCACATTTTAGGTTTAAGTCTCTAGTCATTAGAGAAACATTTTAAACTCATACTTCCATATCAAACCACAATCTTTAGATCTTAATTGTTTTACTCATAACTCTAATAAGAATCCAGGTTCTTGTACAATGACTGTAAGTTGTATTACACTATTACATAATGTTAATCAGTCCACTTTTAGTCTATACTTGCATTTCTCGGGTACCATACTTGCCATATCTAAGGAGTGTCTTATTTATATGTGCTGTGGTTGTTCCTACACCCCGTTCCATATTATAGTAGTGTCCGTGCATCATATACTGAATGGTTCTTATATATCTTTACGTATCTGCGAACACTTTTCTGCATGATATGCAATCGTGTTTCAACTATGCCTTTTGTAGTCAGTTCATGTTTGTGACTGAATTTTCAATCCCATTGATAAAGTTCTGTACCCCCTTTATGGTTCAGGAATTGACTGTTGCACCTGTATATCCTCTGGTCGCTGGACTTTCATTTATTGCATTGGTCATAAGTATGCCAAGGTATCTTTAGCTTTTTCATTCCATCCTTTGATTTCTTTCTTTTAAATCTTGTGTGACCTCGCCATAGTGGAAATTAATTTCTGGGACTTGTGATTTCTGCAGATTGAATGATCTATATCAATCAGCGGTAGGGATGGCAGGGTCTGCAAGGAAGGATATGAAGAAGGCAGCTATCAGAAAAAAGACCTTCTAAATGTACCTGTATCTTTGCCTCTTTTATGAGCTCCCCTAACTTGTACTTAGTAGAATCAAATTTAAATTTTGCAGCCCCTCTGTTTAGGTACGAACACGCCGTCATTAGATAAAAACCGGCATTAGTTTTAGCCCACTCTAAATGGTGGCATGGCCAATTAATTTCAAAGTGTCACCCAAATGAACTTGTTGAATACTTAGTATTTTGAGGATCTAACAGGTACATAGCTTATTGCGGTCATAGTGATCAAACTTCCGATACTTCACTGCTTGTAATTTGACTCGAAATTTATTACTCAATTGGAGCCATCATATAGATTCAATGAATATCTTCCAAGTGGAAGTAAACATTTGAAGTACATTTTTTCCTGCCTGGTTCTTTGTTCAAGTAGGTGCGCCGCGTTTGACGGTATTGCAGTGAGACTGAAAGCGTGGCTTAATCTACATGTAATTTAATGGAACAAGGTAGAATGCTACTTGTCCATATTACCACCACCGTAGTAAATTACTTAAATTATAATGTAGGGACGATCAACTTGCATAAATTTCCAGTGCAATACGTACAATTTTGACAGAGTATTACAGATCTCTGAGAAGCATACAGTAAGTGTAAAGAAAATTGACAACTCTACAGATTTCATGGTGCTAAAGGGCTGTAACATTCATATCACTGAAGCAACTTTCTCTATTTCTAGTTGGACATAAATGAGACGAGTACTCCCCCACTTTAGTTTATTTTTATTTCTTAGATGCAAACCGAACTATATTAGCTACAGCTTACAGTATAATGAAAATGCATAATTCAACCCCCCTAGGAAAGTTAGTTTTGTGTTTGTGTTAGGCATTATACCGAATTGTACGTGAGAATTGTATGCCATTATATTAGTTTATCTGTTTTCGCGGCTGAACAAATATATTTTTGCGTTAGCTCTAACTAACCTTCTGATCATCTACTTGTACTAGTGGTTTCGCATATACCTTTATGATGGGTTGTTAATTATTTTCTATTGTTCAATAAACAAGAGTTTAGCACATCAGTTTTGCCTCTTGATTTCGCGTGTCGTCGGTGAAATTTATATATAATATAAAAAAAAAAACAGTTACAGTAGACTTTGTTGTTACCATGATTTTCAGCAAATGGTAAAAACTTTCACTAGCAATTAATTGTACTACAGAACTAGAGTTACTAGACGCGTGTTTTTCTAATAATGCATCACTAATAAATTTGCTTATCTACACTTAGTCCTGTGTGGGATGGAAACTAATCAGTAATCATATTATGGCAAAAAGTTAATAGCATGAAGATGGAGAACTGAAGTGGTTGATGGTTGATTAGATCACATCACCAAATCTGCACCGGCACATGTTTGAATGTGCGGGGTTTGACAATCTGTGTTCTTTTTTCGCGTACAGAAGAAAAGAGGTGCTAAGTCTCCATCTCAACTGCATGCATTTATGAATCCAGCAACTGTTACTAGTCTATTACAGTACTATATATACTCTCACTGAAATGCATTGTTACTCACTACTACAACAATTTAAATATCCATAGCATTCACTGATATTGTATTTGAGTAGATTATATAACATGGCGAAGCTTCTCGGAAATGGAGCTCTTGTCATGGTTCTGTTGATGGGATTCTTTGTTGTGCAAATTGCACAAGGGCGGAAACTTGAGAAAGAAACTTTGGGTGGTGGTGGCATTGGTGGTGGAGGCGGCTTTGGTGGTGGTGCTGGAGGTGGACTTGGAGGAGGTGGAGGTGCTGGTGGTGGTTTTGGAGGAGGTGGTGGTGCTGGAGGAGGTGGAGGTTTAGGTGGTGGGGCTGGTGGAGGCTTTGGAGGCGGTGCGGGTGGTGGTGCTGGTGGAGGATTAGGTGGTGGAGCTGGTGGAGGTGCTGGCGGAGGGTTTGGTGGTGGAGCTGGAGGTGGTAAAGGTGGCGGTATTGGAGGAGGTGTTGGCGGTGGTGCTGGTGCCGGGGGAGGGTTAGGTGGTGGAGCTGGGGGAGGCAAAGGAGGCGGTATTGGAGGAGGTGTTGGTTCCGGAGGAGGGTTAGGTGGTGGTGCTGGAGGAGGTCTTGGAGGTGGAAAGGGAGGTGGTGTTGGTGGTGGAGTTGGTGGAGGTGCCGGTGGAGGTCTTGGGGGCGGAAAAGGTGGTGGTATTGGTGGTGGAGCTGGAGGAGGTGCTGGTGGAGGATTAGGTGGTGGAGCTGGTGGAGGTCTTGGAGGTGGTAAGGGTGGCGGTGTTGGTGGTGGGGTAGGAGGAGGTGCCGGTGGCGGTGCTGGTGGAGGATTAGGTGGTGGAGCTGGTGGAGGTCTTGGAGGTGGTAAAGGTGGTGGTGTTGGTGGTGGGGTAGGAGGTGCCGGTGGCGGTGCTGGTGGAGGATTAGGTGGTGGAGCCGGTGGAGGTCTTGGAGGTGGTAAAGGTGGGGGTGTTGGTGGCGGGGCAGGAGGAGGTGCCGGTGGTGGAGCTGGTGGAGGATTTGGTGGTGGAGCTGGTGGCGGTGCTGGTGGAGGATTAGGTGGTGGAGCTGGTGGAGGTTTTGGAGGTGGTAAAGGTGGTGGTGTTGGTGGTGGGGTCGGAGGAGGTGCTGGCGGTGGAGCTGGTGGAGGTGGCGGAGTAGGAGGAGGAGCAGGTGGTGGTGTTGGAGGAGGATTTGGAGGCGGCAAAGGTGGAGGTATTGGCGTGGGAGGAGGTTCTGGCGGTGGTGTTGGAGGAGGGTTTGGGGGAGGAGCTGGAGGAGGCGGCGGCTTCGGTGGTGGCGCTGGGGGTGGATTTGGCAAAAAACATTAGCTATATATGTCGTTTTTGCTAAAAGAATGTCTAAACATTCATTCAAGAATCAAGAGTACATGCATGAAAATGTAATTCGGTTCAATATAGAACTAATTATTATGAATTATATATTTAAATTTATAACAACACAAATT
>JAQRGC012308509.1:0-16846 GCA_028659135.1 Plantago lanceolata | reverse complement strand
AGGCATCTAAACTTAACGGGCAAGAAATGTCAATAGGCCTAGTCTAGTAGAAAAACGGGCTAAGCCCAAGAGAATATTCTAGCGAATATTCTCCCCTAGTTCTAGAAGCTAAACTGAAAATTAAATAACAATAATAAATAAATAAAGATAAATAGATGTCGAGCTCGGGTTCCATCATGCTAGTATATTAATTAAGTATATAAGTAGTAGGTCTAATTTATGCGCCTTAAATAAGTCTTCAGCAGTATGTTTGGAACGGACCTTTTGCAATGGTACTCTCTTTTGTGGTTGTTGATCGGATAAATATCAAGTACAGTATGTCTAATTTGTATCTATGGTTGGACTTGTTTGTTTATAACAAGTAAATTGCTTTGCTGTTGATATTGTTAAATGGGGACATTACAATCAGATACAATTTGTGCACTTTTATTACCAACAGAACTATGCCACAAATTTGTTTTCATGTAGATACAATTTGAGATGTGATTTTACTCTTTTGTCCAATTGGGGACCATTGCAGAGGCGTGTGCCGCCTGAGTTGAAGATGATGACAAAATATCTTCCGGCAATCTAGCCACCACACGATCTTCCAATCGCCGGAACAATCTCATCCGTTGGATTACGAACCTGTACGGATTTACCTGGTGAGGTAAATCTCAAAATATTTCGAATCAGTCACGAGATTCTGATGCATCCAATTTCCCCCCAAAATCCCCAATTCTCAACAAAAAAGCGATGACGTCGGATCAACTCGTATCAGATATCGACAAAGAACCACAGAATCCCACTATTGGGCTGTACTGTTTCATTGAGCACACTATTTCTCCCTCACAAAAAGAAATCAAGGTTTCTCTCTGCACTGGTTTTCTCCATGGAAGACGGTAACAGAGATGAACGGTGTTTTCGAAGATTCAGTGAGGCATAATACGACAAGCAGAAGATGAACGCCGCAGGGCGTCGTGCGGCGGTCCCCTTTTGGAAAGCGTCTGAAGGTAAGTAACTCGTTTTGAGAAATATCCACTGCAGTTAGCTAGATAATCAGAAAAATCACCAACCCAGTATATATCTAAGTTGTCTGCAATGTTTCAGATGTTGACGAGGTGCATATGGTGAGAAGGAATGTGCAGAAACCCCTGGCTACTGGCAAGGGTGAGTTCCGAGTAACCTCTTCATGTTGAAGCTTGATGTATTTAGCCCAATCAATACTATGTTTTGCTATATTTTGACTGAATATAATGTAGTCATCTTGAATGTTTACTAAGAAGGTCACCTCCCTGGTTTTTGGTTGTTTCTTTTTCATTTGTAATCAATGGCATGTGTGTCTGCAGGTTTGAGTGTAGATAGACAACCCTCTATGTTCTATAGGTATTCACAGCTTTAGTTTCTTGCACAGAGCCATTTTTGATGGGCATGGTACCAGACACTTTGTTAAAAGCCTGATGTATGTTCTTCGTATATTCGTGTAGATACTGCGATATGTTGATGTAATAGAGACTAGTCAAAGTAATGTGCTGAGTTGTTTATTTTCATGCTTGGTCATTGCCATGTGTGTCTGCTGTTTTGGAGTTGAACACTGGTTAATCCCCATTCTATTGTTATGTCAATAGGTCAGGGCAAAGCTGGTGATAGTGGAAGTGTGAATCAGTCAGATGGATTTGAGTCTGGTAATACAACGGTTAGCGTATATTAATCGTTTTTCATGTGTAGTTGTTTGTCGTTTCTTGATAAATCTTCATATACCATGTGTAGACTGTTCGTATGAGCTAGTCAGGGTGCCTAGGAACAGGTCACGGGATGTGGTTGATGACGCACTGGTGAACGGTAGGAAACAAGGTAATATATTTCAAGTTAAGCTTACGCGTGCCCCATTTTATAGTACCTGATCTAACTGTTTTGTGTTGTGCAGCAGGGGTGTTTCACGGTTTAACAAAGAAGAGGTTCACCCATGAAGGAAGGTCTCCCGGCTCTCCTAATGCAAATGTCCACTACCACCAGAAGCAGAAGAAGAAGGGGGCGTATGGAGGCCCGAACAGAGGTACATGCGAAAGCTATATATGTGCATTTCAGCCAGCCATCTACATTACTTTTGTTCCCTTTTTTTTCATTCTTTTCGGGTAATATGTTTGGCACCAGTGAACTGTTTTTAACGAGTTGGCCTGTTCTATATGCAAGTTGAGTATGCTGCTCGAGAGCCAAACATTACAAGACCGATGCGTTCACTCAACTTAGGTGCAGACAAACGCTATGGTAAGTATTGCTCAGGAGATTTTTATGTTAAGATCTCTACACCTGTATGATAATGCAATTCACATTGGAACTAGTTACTTAATGTGTGTTCTTTTAGGTACAGAAGACGATAGGATTGCTCACGATTTGGACCGCATTCCTGAACCCACCAAAAGGGCCAGGGATCTAGTTAATCACGAGGTGTTAGATTCTGAAAGGCAGAACGGTATGTGTGGCCTGTGCACATTATGATCAGGCTGCTTTTTGCTTTCGTTTTTTTCGGAGTGTTGTTTTGTTCGAGAGAGCTAACTGATGGCATGTGGTCCCTCTTATGCAGAATTAACCAGAACGACCCGTGGAGCGGAGACTATATCGGAAAAAGTGACAAGGGGAACAAAGCCGAATAACCAATCAGATTTCGGTAAGAATATTATAGGCAATGATTTTTTGCTTGGATGTGGTATACTGTATGAATTGACACATAAATACGTGTTATGTAGACCTTGGAGCATACAAGAAGAGCTGCGCTGTGCAAACACCAAGTAAGATTATAAACAAACACGTCGTAAACCTATGTGTCCGCCTGGGAAGCATTGTATAATATTAAGCTGTGATTATGTCTTACTATAATCCATTATATGGTTTCTGAATTGCAGATGCGATGAACTACAGGAGCAATCTGCAAACTATCAGCAAGGTAATAAGGGCTCTTGAGTTCACAGAACAGCAGTTGTTGGCGATTCAACAGACTCCATTCTGGCTATTTGTTAAGTCTCTGATCGAGATGGACGATAAGATGTACCAGGCCTGCCAGAAGTCAGATCAAAACATAACGCGCATTGTGAAAAGATTCCGGGTGAGGGATGGAGTACCGGGTTTCCAGTTCGGTGCAAGGTTCATGGTTCCGCGGAAGCTTGATGTTATGCTGACATTTGGAGTACGATGTGGAACCAAGGTAGTGAACCTCGGAAGTGGTAGTGTCGTGGCATCTGATTTTCTAAGACGCTGTTTTCCTGGAAGACTCAAGGCACGAGCAGGAGAGGGCCAGTACAAGCTGACATGTTCTCTGCTGAAGAATGTGCTCACAAAAATGGTTTCATACGGGGATGAGGTTGACCCCGAGGACGTTGCCAGGGTTCTTCACCTCTACCTATTGGCTACTTTCTTTGTGCCTACCCAGAATCTATCATTGGCCTGGAAGATGACAGAACTCGTTGTTGATTTTGAATCCATGTGCGACTACGACTGGTGTGCCCACATATTGGATTGTCTGATGGATGACCTCTGTGTGTCCAACCAGTGTAGGATTGGATCATGCGCTATCTTCCTCATGGTAAGTTTAACATTGTTTTACACTTAGTATGTCCAGGACAACTTTTAAGGCAAGGTTTTTTATTTCCGAATGTGATTGGTTTGTCTGGCACACTCTTGCCTTAATGCAGTACTGGCTCTGTGAGCATTCTGAGATTGCCGCTCCAATAGAAGGCGGCCTGCAGTTCCCTCGGTACTTGAAATGGGACTTGGCACTACTATTTGAGGAGTTTTGCAATATAGACATGGACCAGCTTGATCGGGTAACGGTAAGTGGCAGTCTCTACATATTTAGTGTTTTGTATATCAAATGCATTTTTTTTTTTTTTTGGATGTGGTTAAGCTGAATGTTGTATTCTTACACATTGCAGGTCCTGAAAGACAGAATTTTTGCAACTGGTGAGGAGATAAGGTTGCTGGAGTCTGAAGAAGGAGGTGGGCTATATGGCAATGAAAATGAATACTTCACTAACCATGGGGTGGAGAATGATGGCCTACCAGATGATGGGACGGATAAGTACTATGAGGAAGAAATTTGTTTGGTCCGGAACAATGAGCGACAAAATGACAAAGGCAAGCGTGTGGTGGACGAGGTCGGTGGTGAATATAATGCAGGCGTTGAAAGGTTCAGGCCGATAAACACGAGAGACACATCCTCGGGGGATGATGGCCTGGGTGGGGAAAACTTGTGCAGTACGCCGAAAGACCGTGTGTCTAGCTATGCTGACATCAGCTCTGACGATTGTGGTCCATCATTCGATCTTGGATTTGACTTCGACGACCAAGATAAAAGCAACTGCCCCTCTGTTGACCGAAATTCACTTGAAGGAGGCGCTTGGCGCGGTTTGTCTGAATCGGGTAACAAAGGTCCCAGAGGCATGCAGTCATCAGGGTCTGCGCTTCACGAGGACAGCATTAAGGACCAGACAATTGAACGTTTAGAGCACGAACTTAAGGACGCACTTAACATGGAGCCGAGACTAAGGAGGGAAGCAGAGTTGGCTGCAGAAGAAAGGATTGCTGAGTTTGTGAAGGTGACTGAGTCATTCAAAGAAGCGGCGAGGGACAAGATAGATGAATTGTCAGCAAACTTGGTGGAGTGTGAGTTGGTTAAACAGAGACTTGGCAGACAGGTGCAGGAGGACGAAAACACCATTACAAAGCTTAAGGAGGAGAAGTCACAGTTAGAAGCGAGGCTGGCCAGGGAAATAACGAGCAAAATGCGATTGACAGCAGAGAATGAAAGGCTTACAAAGGCGAACATTGAAAGCAACGAGAGGAAAATTCAGCTAATAATAGATAACGACCGACTTAAAGGATCCATACAGTTCCTAAATGCTCAGATGCATGACATGGCAACTAATAACCAAGCACAGTCGAATCAAAATGAACAGCCTCTAAGTGCTGAATCAAAACTTGAGCAGATGGCTGCAGATTTGTCACTCTGTAAGGGAGGTGGACAAACTGAGGAGGTTATGAAAACTGGGGGCAGTGCCGCTGACACCAGTAACTCGGAAAAACCATTTGTTCCGATACAGGTAACATTCCCTCCACAGCTCTTATGTACACCGTCTTCTCAAATTGTCGGGGGTGGACGCATGTCTGGGAATCATGACATCGTCGGCACAAGGTTGTTCAGTACTCCGTCTAGTGTAGACAACCAGCAGGGGGGCGAACCAGATGCTGATAATGGGGACGGTGGCCTGAGTTCTGGCGCGGATACCGTCCAGTCAGTTGTGAATACCCCTGCTACTACTAAGTGTGGAGAGGTGGAAGATACCGATGACCTCGCAGGTGCAATAATCAAGAGTAACTCACCTGTATGCGAGAACTCAATGATAGTAAGGGTTCAAGAGAGGACACTCATGAATGCTCGTAAGAAAAAGATACTGGGCTCACCACTTACGCTTGCATTTAGAAATCCGCGGCGTGAGGCTGCTAACCAGAATGTAATTCGCCCAATGTCAGTGGATCGTGGCTTCCTGGCATATAGGAATGCATCCCCCAAGGCTATCGACTTCTTGGAAAATAAGTTTAAGACAATGACTCCCAGGTATTACATTTATCTGCACCCACATTTGTTGTGTCATTCAGTAGGATTATAGTTTGATTATTAATGTTTGTGTCTTGCTTTTTTGTGTTGCAGTGCAGCCCTACTGAAGGTGGAAAACTCTCATCTATTCAGCTACATAACTCTAGATGACATGGAATGCATATTGAACCATGAGAGGCTTGATGAGTCTGTAAGTAATTTGATTTTTTATTTGTCTTGCATTTGGGTTCAGACATCGTGTTTTTTTCCTTGTGGATGTAACAGGCTAACGTATTCTGGTTATTGCTACTGAATTTCAGGTTATTGACACATGGGCGTTGCTCGTTAACCAGACTTATAATTGTTCGACGCGGGCAAGAGAAATGCGGCAGGTTGTTGCTAGACAGACATTTCTGTTCCGTAGTGGTATTTGGGTGAGTTATTAAGCTTTTAACGTAGCTATTCGTTTATCTTATATATGATATAATATACTGAAGTTCTGTGTTGCAGCTAAATGTTGCGCGGTATGACAATGACAACTGGTACAAGCGCCTCGTCAACCAATTCGTGGACAAGAAGATTTTAGATGCTATTGGCTACGAGACTTGGCTGTTCCCGATAAATACCACTGCATCTCGCGACCCACGTTCCCACGTCGGTACCCACTGGTCGCTGCTGCGTTTTAATGTGAGTGCCTGCACTTGGTTCTTCTACAACCCGAGCAGCCCACAACGCGAGGATATGGATGAGCACTTCAAACGGGCTTCGACACTGGTAAGTAGTGCAAGGTATTTCAGTTCCTAGATAGTTAGCGCATCAATATGAACATCAGACCAGCCATACCACTCTCTAATTTGCGAAATATCCACGTTTGTAGATGTGCTATCATCTGATCCATAAACCATGTGTATGAAACCATATAACAATCATAATCCTGGCATTGTAAATCTGAAAACCGGTCAACTAATTACTTTGCTGTGTTGTATGCTGGTCAGGCTTACATTATTGATTTTACTAATAGTTTGCCTATGTTCCTGTCAAATTCCTGCCCTTTTAGGTTAAATATGTTGAAAACCAGATCAAGACTTCGGGAACTACAGTGAGGCTCCCGGTGATGAGACAGGACTACAAGACTCGGATAGTGTATCAACACAATACTCCACAGCAACCTGGGGGCTCAGGCAATGACTCTGGCGTTGTAGTTTGCAGCATAATCGAAACTATAATAACAAAGGGTAATGTGATGAAGTCAAACTGGAGTGAGGAAGATGCAGCAAACTATCGGTCTAAGATGGTTGACACAATCTGCAGTGCTACTGAGAGCGCAGAGAACGATGCAACTTGAGACATAATTACGCATAAACGTATGTTATTCGATCACGTACTACTGAAAATCTTTATGGCCATTCGATTTACATGTACTGATAATGCTATATTATGGTAAGACAACTGTAGTATTCCTTTTAAACCTCTTTTGTAAGTGTTGTTGCGGTTTAACTCACACCATGTAATTGGTGCGTATTTTGGCTTCGTTGTTTTCTATTGAGATCCATTTGGACTGGAATCGATTGTGAGAATCAGGGTGTTATGATTGATGTGACTGTTCTTGTTAGTAAACATAAGATTTGGTCTTACCTTAGGTGATTTACCTGGTGAATTTCTATAACAATCATAGTAATTTTGCATCTAAAGCTGTAAGTAACAATCATGATTGATGTATATGAGACAACAAAAATGTTTATACTTGCAGTGTCAAAGTGCCTAATCAAAGTGGTGTGAGTAAAACGGGATGAGTTAAACTGAGATAGCATGAAGGTTCTAGAAAATAGGCTTTTCTTGGTTGTATCTGTGTCTACTGGCTAGTTAGTTGGGTGTACCTGATCTAGCAGATATATGGAGGCAAATTAACCATGATATAAGCATGATATGCAGGTACATCCAATGACAGGGGTGCAGGTAACAGTCCTTTTTTTGTCACCTTGCTATTCTCATTTAACTTATAATGTTTGTCCCTATCACAATCTGAATACCACAACCAAGTAACAACATCAAGGGAAAAGGCTGCAGAGCACAACAAAGAGAAAAGGCTCCATTGTTAACCAGAGAAGGGAAAGGATGTGCAAACCACACCCAGCAACGCAGTTTAACAGCTTCTACCGGAAGGTGACTGATCTGGAGGAGAAACGCCTGGTGAGCATTTTCATTTCATGCTTATAAGCTTTCTGTCACTTTTTTTCCATGCTCCCCTTACTCTATGCAGATATTATTGTCATAGATGGGTATATGTTGTTTGTATTGAGCCATAGTTTTGTCTCTAGATCATTGAGTATTGTGGTGAAATGTATGTTTATTGCTTTTCATGATATGCTCTTCCACTTTTGTGTTCTTCATACAAGCAGGACTACATATGTGAATTTTTAGATAGTATAATAGATGCTTACCTGTTGGTTACTGGCAAATAGTGCTATCTAGTATAGTTCATATTGTTTTGGTGAAACATGCTCAGCTAGACTAGATCTTGATGAAGTTTTAGGTATATTGGTGAGGGTTGGAGCTTTTTTATGTGTTGCTGAGGGTGTGTTTGGTGTTGTGATATGATATTGCTGAGAATTTTTTTAGTCACAGGGAACATCAGAGTGTAAGTACTTACTATGATTGGGGATTACTCAGTAGTATTAGATTAGACGAGTAGTCTACATGAGATGTAAGCTCTGTATTGTTTGTATGTTTTAGAAAGTTTACTGGTAAATCTGATGTGAGACTCATTTACCCTGCAGCTCATACCGGCCGAGTTTGTGAAAGAGAACTTCAAGGACGTTCCCGAATATCTCTTTCTCGTAACAGTTGATGGGTTCCCAACACATGTTGAGGTGGAGCAGTTTGAAGGATCTGTCTATCTAACAGATGGATGGACAGACTTTTGCTCTGAGTATAATGTGAAGCAACATGAATTGCTACTTTTCCATTATGACTTGGGAGATGAGATGTATGTGAGCTTCTACAACACGTCGTCGGTTGGTCGGTTTGCTGAGTTGTCTCCCGACACGGATGACTCCGATAGTGGCTATAGCAATGAGGTTCTGGAGAAGCTGAGACAAGGTCCGGCTCCTAGGGAAAGTGATGAAAGTTCTGATGAGGTTCATGGAGTTGGGACGGAACCGGAGTCCAAGTACCAAACTGTGAAAACACCAGCTCTAAGGGGTAATGTAAGCAGTACTGCTGATTTTCATGCTGTGAATGTTGGCAAGGTGAAGGAAGAACCTGATAATGGAGTGGAGGCGGTGGCACACGCTCCACCTAAACTCACTGATGTTGCAGACCTGGTGCCGTGCTTGTGTGCATGTGTTCCGAAGAAGGCAAATCAGCCAGCTCACTGCCAGTCATCGAAATTGGATTCGGTAGCCAAACTGGCCACATCTAAAGTGCTCTGTGATGCTTCACCCTTCCATCGAAAGGGTGGTAAGTAGAAATTATTCCTTTGACAGTAACACGGAATGATTCTCATGTCATTTTACAGTTTTTTACAGTAGCCGGTTGACTTTATAGATGAAATATGATCTCCTTACGAATATCAACCATGCAGGTTCGAGCTCACATCTACGTAGAGGCTGCATGGATGGACGAGCACTGAACTTCTGTGAAGCTGAACAGGTTCTCTTGACACCACCTATGGCCAGGCCTGCTATTGCAACTTCAGACAATGCAGGTATAATTGTCTTTCGACTAGTAACAAAATGAGTAACTAGAATATGTGTATCATGCGTTATTTTTGTATGCTGGAAACGTGCTTGCTAACGCATGGCAATTTCAGGTCGTGGGAAGGAAAAGATGGAAACCAAGAAGGTGAAAAATTATGTCAACCAAGGTAATATATTGTAACACACTGCTCTACAACGAGACGATGCCTACAGCTTGCATATCTAATTAGGTCTTTTGATTCTCATTGTTTCACCAGGTGCTGGTCCGTCAAAGGCAAAGAAACCACGGACATCTGGGCTTAACCCAGCAGCCGCTGGTGATTCAGGTCAGAACATAGTTGAAAACCGAACGTTCAATATAGCTTATGGACTGGAAGTGAAAAATCAGGAGCAGGTGTTTTAACATTGTAGTCCTTTCCTTTTTTTTTTTTTTTTCATTCTTTTATAGACATGGGTGGTTCTGGTGCATCTCACCGCCTGGAAATGATGTTGAGAGACGGTATTTACGGTCCAATCACACATTGTCGTGTCAACATGCCACGACACTGCAATACTCCTTCAACTAGCCTGGTAAGAAACTCTGTTTTAACTCAAGATTCAACATGATGGTGTGTAGTGCATAATCTAATTGGAATCCAAAAATCCATTTTCTCTGTCAGGTCTTGCCAAAACCTTTTGCTGACTGGAACGTGCCGAAAGGCACGCATGATGTTGTCCTCACAGTCGAGGGGGTGAGACACTGGAAAGTGAGCTGCTGCTCGGGTAAGAAGGGAGCTAGTCTGAACTCGGGGTGGTATGCCTTTGTAAGGGACAACGAGATTGAGGCTGGAAACACATGTGTGTTTGTTGCTAACCGCTCCATGATTCTGAGCTGGGATGTGCTCATAATAAAGGGGTCAGAGTGAATGGTCTTGAAGGGTTGGGAAAAAACCGTGAACTCTTTCTTTTTCGGTGCATTTTCCTTTTTTTTTTTTTCCTTTCCTTTTAGGCGGTGACTGTCTTTCTGATTTTCACTTCATAATAGTATGACTGTGCTCATGTAGCTGAAGCTTATATTCTCGTTATGTATGTGACTATCGTATCAGCGTATTGTGTCTTGAAAGCCATACTGGATCTGAGTCTGCATAACTTATGAGTGATGGGAATGGCATTTTTATTTAACTGCAGTATGGTTCATGAATACGCTGAAGTAAATGAAATTTTCGTTAACTAGATTATGCTGCATGAATATGTTGGAGGAAATGGCATTTTTTTTTTAATATGTGATTATGATGCAAATGGAATGGGGGCATACTATGCTTGGTCCTATTACTAAGGCCAATCAAAAAGGCACAGATGCTATTTGATATTAACTGGTAGTTCCCGCCACTTCCGGATGATCGACTAACGTTTCTAGGCACTGGCTTTATATACTAAACGTGGTTGGCACCAGGTCTAGGGCTTAGTGTCTGGCACTGACTCGGTGGACTAAATAGCGCTAGGCACTGTCACTAATAGCGGCAGTCACAAGTATTATCAACCCAGCGTACCATGCAATGGCACTGTCGAGCAGTGGTGCCAGGCATTGGCACTATCAGTGCCAGGCACCGACACTGTCGACAGTGCCAGGCACTGGTACTATTGACTATTAGTGCCAGGCACTGGCACTATTGACTATTAGTGCCAGGCACTGGCACTATCGACTAATAGTGCCAGGCATTGGCATACCCGACTAATAGTGCCAGGCATTGTCACTAACCACCGATAGTGCCGGGCATTGGCACTATCTACCGATAGTGCCAGGCATTGGCACTATCTGCCGATAGTGCCAGGCACTGGTACTATCGACTACTAGTGCCAGGCACTGGCACTATCGAAGCTCATGGCGATATCTGAGCTAAGTGATCTGTAGAGATGTCTATATGAAGTTGAAATAATCACGGGTCACTTGCACTACCAGCTCATAGTGGCCGACCTTGGAACAGTCGAGCAGTAGGGCCAGGCAGTGGCACTACGCTAGTCACTGGCACTTTCGATAGTGTAAGGCGTTGGCATTATCGACTATTAGTGCCAGTCACTGGTACTATTGACTATTAGTGCCAGGCACTGGCACTATCGACTAATAGTGCCAGGCATTGGCACTATCAACCGATAGTGCCAGGCATTGGCACTATCTACCGATAGTGCCAGGCACTGGCACTATCGACTACTAGTGCCAGGCACTGGCACTATCGAAGCGCATGGCGATATCTGAGCTATGTGATCTCTAGAGATGTCTATATGAAGTTGAAATAATCACGTGTCAATTGCACTACCGGCTCATAGTGCCCGACCTTGGAACAGTCGAGTAGTAGGGCCAGGCAGTGGCACTACGCTAGTAACTGTCACTTTCGATAGTGGAAGGCGCTGGCATTATCGATTAATAGTGTGAGGCACTGGCACTATCGACTATTAGTGCCAGACACTGGCACTATCGACTAATAGTGCCAGGCATTGGCAATATCGACTAATAGTGCCAGGCATTGGCACTATCGACTACTAGTGCCAGGCACTGGCAGTATCGAAGCGCATGTCGATATCTAAGCTAAGTGATCTCTAGAGATGTCTATATGAAGTTGAAATAATCACGTGTCAATTGCACTACCGGCTCATAGTGCCCGACCTTGGAACAGTCGAGTAGTAGGGCCAGGCAGTGGCACATACGCTAGTAACTGTCATTTTCGATAGTGGAAGGTGCTAGCATTATCGATTAATAGTGTCAGGAACTGGTTCTATTGACTATTAGTGCCAGACACTGGCACTATCGACTAATAGTGCCAGGCATTGGCAATATCGACTAATAGTGCCAGGCATTGGCACTATCGACTACTAGTGCCATGCACTGGCACTATCGAAGCTCATGGCGATATCTGAGCTGAGTGATCTCTAGAGATGTCTATATGAAGTTGAAATAATCACGTGTCACTTGTAGTACCAGCTCGTAGTGCCCGACCTTGGAACAGTCGAGTAGTAGGGCCAGGGAGTGGCACTACGCTAGTCACTGGCACTTTCGATAGTGTAAGGCGCTGGCATTATCGACTAATAGTGTCAGGCACTGGTACTATTGACTATTAGTGCCAGGCATTGGCACTATCGACTAATAGTGCCAGGCATTGGCACTATCGACTAATAGTGCCAGGCATTGGCATTATCTACCGATAGTGTCGGGCATTGGCACTATCTACCGATAGTGCCAGGCACTGGCACTATCGACTACTAGTGCCATGCACTGGCACTATCGAAGCTCATGGCGATATCTGAGCTAAGTGATCTATGGAGATGCAACTGGTATATTACTTGTGACCGTAATAAATTCGTTGCAATCTATAGGATATGCTTTCTCAGAACGTCAATGCAAAGAAATTTAGTAGTATCGGGTATGAGATGTATTTCCGTGGCAATCTGTTGGATACACTGGTTTCAAATGATTCACGGCAGGGCCCATTGAAGGGGATATCTGAGCTAAGTGATCCCTGGAGATGTCCATACGAATTGAAAATAATCACGTGTCACTGCCACTATCAGCTCATAGTACCGGGCACTGGCACATTCGAGCAGTAGGGCCAGGCATCGGCAGTATTAGTGATAGGTGTCACTTTCGACAGTGTAAGGCGCTGGCATTATCGACTAATAGTGACAGGCATCGACACTATTGAATATTAGTGCCAGCCACGGGCACTATCAACTATTAGTGCCTAACACTGACACTATCTACTGCTAGTGCCTGGAATCGACACCAAATACAAATAATGTCGATGCACTTGCACTAAATACAAGTTGAGTAGGTTACTTAGGGCATGGCACTACTCTTGGTATAGTACTTGTGACTGTAATAAATTCGTTGGTATTGTGATGTTTGGCTCTCGAGCAGCCTACTCAACTTCCATATAGAACAAGCCAAGTCGTTAAAAACAGTTCACTGGCTGCTCGAGAGCCAAACATTACAAGACCAATTCGCTGGTCTTGCTATAGTACCTGTGACTGTAATAAAAAGATTAAACGAGTATAATGATGTCCAAGTTGACTACACATGAAAATAAAAGAATGTGAGTTGATTAATAAAAAATAATTATTTTTTTTTTTTAAAAAAAAGGAAAAAAAAAGTAAGTGACTATACAACTCTATGTTGTCATTATTGGGAACCATTCTCCTTCACTCTCAGCTCTCTCCCATAACCCTCTAGAAACCATCTCCCTGAAAACCTAAGTCCCAGTTCACTGAATGGAGTTTCCGGCTGTCGTCAAGGTGGAGCTGGAGGATGATCTTCCAAGCCGCGGCAGAGGACGTCCTCATGGTAGCAAGAACAATCGAAGTAAGCACATCTCAACCCTAGCTTTCTTGAAATTAATACTATGTTATCGTGAACTGTCGTATCTTGAATGTATTAATCGATCTTTAATTGTTAACCCGTTCTGTAATTGGAGCATGCCTGGTGTGTTGATTCTGGGTATTGTCTGTAGAAACCTATGTGCTTAATTTGTTAATTTATTTGCTGCAATGAAATAATTTGAGGATGTGATCGCCGGTGTATTCAAAGTATTAGCCAAAGTTCGTATCGTTGAATGTTGGTTGACAATGGGCGAATCATCATTATTTGATCTAGGGTTTTCAATAGATTTGATGTATAAATGAATTTGATAGTTGCTATTGTCTCATTACAATGGTTTTCTATCACATAATTGGTTAAGGTAGAGGCTGTGGCGCACGTTTCAACAAACATGAGAAGTGCTAGGTGCAGTGTGCGATCGAAAATGACTCGTATGCTATGGCCATCACTTGACTAGCTTAACACTTAATCTAGGATAATTAAATAGATAGTAATGGTGGCATTATGTTGATCGTTTGGTTCGTTTAACGTCTGCAGCGATGGCCCCCACGCTTGCAATTGACTTGCACTCTCAGTCTGCTCAAGGACAGGGCTCTGATCCTGGAGCATCACAGAAACGGGGACAAGGGCGACCACGAGTCAACAAAAACCAAGAGCATAAGTATCCGGGTGACGATGATTTTGAGGCAGTGATCAATCACATTTCAATTTCTCGTCTATTGCATATATTTTTGTTAATAGATAGTATCATTCGCCTTGTGTTGATCGTTCATTTCTGCTAATACCTTGCAGTGTTGGACTCCCCAGTGGCAAACTATCAGATTGATCATGCACCTGAATCATCTCAGAAGCGTGGGCGAGGGCGCCCCCGGGGCAGCAAAAACAAAAAGCGTAAGTTGGTATCCAAACTCTGTGGGGTTGATCCATACACAGCTGTAGAGTTTCTGCACACAGTTCTGAATACTGGAATCGAGTGTGTTGATAAGATTTATGTGTTTATGTGTTTGTTGAGCTGATTTTAGGCATCTAATTTTTCACAAACAGACATCATATGGCTCTAGAAGTGATAGTTGACTCATAACACCCCGATAACGCACTTAATTTTGTTAGAATTGATGGTGTTTGACCCTAAATTCCCACACAGGGCCAAGTACTACATCGGTTGGCCCACTGAGGAACAAAGCTGATGTTGTGCACGAGAGGTGCCGTGACCAGCCTCGTGTTGGTTCAAAGAGACCTAGTAAGTTGGCTTACTACACCAAGTCCACCACTTGTTGGTAGTTTTGCATGGCTTTAGTATGGGTATCTGGTCTTAAGTGAGTATTCTGTATGAATGACAATAATTACTGTAATGCATCCAGGAAATTCTAGTGATGGACTCACCGACGTGCATATGGATGGCGCAGGGACAAGCCGACTAAGTGCTGGAGTCAAATACGGTAAGAGCCAAGTACGTTATCACTTTCATGTTTTATAGATGTAATCTATCATCATTTGGGTGCTTTGGATGAGGGGAAAAGTATGGATATATGAGTGAGATATGCTTTGTTCTCCTATCAGTTATCAGGACAAGTCCAGTGAGCCAGGGGGGAGGTCGCCCGATGAAAAGACCAGGTAAGTATAGCACGGTTCAGATTCGTTACTCAATTTACTTCCGTGTTGTACACTAGTATTGGGGCCATAATTGTGGAATTCTCTTCATATCAATTTCAGTTGCTTGATAGAAATGCTCCTTAGTTGCAATTAACAAGTTTTTCTTACTAATATCTGAGTGTCATTCTACCAGTTATTGGGGCAAGTCAGGCGAGACGCGGCAGAGGTCGACCGAGGAAAAGTCCGGGTAAGTATAAAAGCGATTAAAATAGTTGGGAGATCATCTTGGTTGTCTTCGTGACTGTAGATAAACTGTAAATGAACTGTTTTCGTATTTTATACCCTAACACAGTTACTTCATTATCACACGATTTAAGGCATGCTATACTTGTCTTTTTTACAGCACCACCAGCCCCCGTTCCACATACCATCACCGTGCATTACCGCGGTCGTCTTGCTCGTGATGATATTGGTGGGATTAAGTATGAAGGGGGATCGAGAGCGTTTATCCACCTGGAGGACAAGAACTGCAGATTTGATTACAAGGATCTTTGTAGAGCCGTAATGGGCTGCCTCTCTGTATATCCACCGAGCGCAAAGTCGATCATGTGTATGGGGACTGTAACCGCATGGCCTCGTGCTGATCGCCCAATCAAAATACGACCTATTGAATCATCCCGTCACGTAGCTAGATTGATTGAGAAGAACCTGGCTGTTTATTACCAGGAGAAGCTAGTTGAGAAGACTCGTGTTGGTGGCAGGAAGGTTGAGACTTACCGGATTCCTGGAGACATATATGGTAAGTGGAAAAGGAAGCGTTCTCACAGGTTTGAAACCAGGTGGAAGATTATCGAGCGTAGGGAGAGAGCTGAAATGGCTGCCTTCAAAGCTGGGATACCAAAGCCATGGTATGTGTCAATTGATGATACACCTAGGCCTTACAATCTCCGCCTTCTGCCAGGTTCCGAGCGTGGGTTCATCGTCCGACAGTTTATGCATCATTGTTAGCTTGCTGTGTTTGTAAATCCCACCTTTTGAAAACAGATATCTTTTGCTAACTAGGAACTTAACCTATGGTTATAACCTGGGATTATAGTAGTTGCATACAACCTTTTGTCATGTAATATATCAGGTGTGTTATGTACAGTAGAACTTGTATGTGCTTAGAACTTGGAAGTTTGTATGCCACCTAATTGTATATCCACCAGGTTCTCCTTAGTTTGAAGGATATAGTATTCTTTTGAACCCAGGATGAAAATACTTGATTGTGATATGGTCCTTGTTTTCTTATATAGTATTTTGTACTTCAATATTATCTTCTTGTAAAATGTTGCTTATTGTGACAGCAAAAGCAATATAGTTGGAGGAACTACCCTAGCTTTCCTTTCCAGTTGAACCACCCTACTACATTATCAATCCTTTTTCTTTTTTTTCGGATTCATAAACATTCCATGACAAATGAGTCTATGAGCAAATTTCATACAGAATTCAGATTCATGGAAAACATATCCAATGCATACAGGTATCCACACAAAATATTCATGGAAAATGGCATACAGGATTCAGATTCATCTCATAGCAAACTGTTAAAAATCACAAAAAAATCAGAATCATCTCCAAAACCATGTTCAGGTCTGCTGC
>JAQRGC012308389.1:0-10325 GCA_028659135.1 Plantago lanceolata | reverse complement strand
ATTTTGGAACCAGAAAATTTCCTCTTGCTTGATAATATCATTATATTCCTTGATTAATTGTAACTCAAGCTGATCCAAGAAATCACTAGGATGGTTGGCTAAGGATTTCTGAACTCCATTCAATCTAGCTAACACCTTCTTTTTTCTTTGGAAGATGTTACCAAATTTCTCTTTATTCCAAACCTTCATTATGTCAGGAACAGAGTCAATAGCCACCAATATATCCTCCTTTCCCTCCCATAAATTCTGTAGAACTGAATCACACTCCGGGTGGGTAAACCACATGGCTTCAAATCTGAATGGTTTATTGTCCACCGGTGCCCCGAACCCAAGGCAATTAATGAGTAGAGGATGATGATTGGAATGAGTTCTAGGCAAGTGTAGAACAACATTTTCTGGAATTTTTTCGAGCCATGAAGGGTTAGCCAATGCCCTATCAATCCTCTCTCTGATTCTTACACCATCATCTCTCTTATTTGTCCAAGTGAATTTGGGACCCTGGAAACCCAAATCAACAAGGCCACACAAGTTAATTCTTTCCTGGAACGTAGCAAGTCTGTTAGTATCAACAGAACGCCCCCCTTGCTTCTCGTGGGAAAAACCTATCTCATTGAAATCACCAGTAACAAGCCAAGGGAGATCAATAGCTTGTGCAATCCCTGCCAACTTATCAAAGCACCTCATCTTATCAACTTTATTTGGTTTAGCATAAACCCCAGATAATAACCATTTATCTTCCTTTCTAGGACCAATAACAGCATGAATGCCTTGGTCTTCGATCAGGACAATATCAACTTGTACCTCTTCCTCATTCCATAGTATCCATACTCCACCTTCCATCCCAACAGTTGGTGCAATTTCATAACGCGAAAACCCCAAAGAGGGAGCAATAATGTGTGCACGCTCCTTACTAACTCTGGTTTCCATCAAAAACACAATAGTAGGATGGTGGGTAAGTACCAAATTTCTGAAATTACGACGAAACTTAACATTACCTGCTCCCTGACAATTCCAAGAAACAATCTTCATAGGTAAATTCAATAAATCATGTGGAACGATGGGGTTATGTACTGGAAACCCCCAACATGTCGCAATCACTTGCAACAGTAAGCCCCGAATCAAATTCCGTCGTCTTCGGTACTCCCATCTCATTATCATTGCTCTTTGCCAACATCCCCTCTCACCGTTTGGTCTGAAGATTATGTGTGTCCCCATCTCCAATTGCCAGACTGTTGGTGGCACCTCCACCACTGTCACCAATCTTCGATTGTACTCCGTCCTTAATATGATTGGAGGATCCTGGCGGCGAAACTGATAAATTCAAGTCTCGGTTATCGGGTTCTCTACCATTCGACCTATCAACATCCCGTTGATAAACTCCACCTCCCAATTGTCTAGGTCCATCTCCTGTAGGTCCTGTTCTGGTTCCATGAGTACCTACAGCTGAATCACTAGTATCAGAGGTTAAAATATGATAAATATTCTTGCTTAAAATACTGATATTATCGTTTGTTGCAGGGACAGGAGCAGCAGTGGACGGGATTTGCTGTTGATTGCGTGATGGAGCAGTAGTTTTATTTTTGCCAGAGTTATTCTTGTTTTGGACATAGGGTCTTTTGCCAGTAATACTAGCAGGAAGTATACGGCCATTAGGGTTCGTATTGGATGGTGTTTGGGCCAGTGATTGACTAGCAGATGACTGGGCCATGTGGTTACCAGTCCGGCCAGAAGTGGGGGCCCGGTTAGCTTGTATTTGTTCTGGTTGTGACTGTTTCTGACTAACCTGACTCTCCCTAGGAACACTGTTGGCCGGCTGCCTTGATCTGCTGGAGTCGGCAGGTATCTCTTCAGATTGTGGTTTATTCTTCTTTTTTCTGATCACTTGGACCCACTCACCAAACTGTTTTTTCTTTGCTTTTTCTACCAGCCAATGAGCCTCAGAATCAGTTGGGGCTGCAGAGGTATTACCAGCACTAGTAACAGGAGTTGGAGCCGGGACAGAGCGTTCCTCCATACCTGTACCACTATCTGGACTGAAAGTTGGCATTGAAACAGGAGTTGCAGCTTGGCGAGTACACTCACTCTCCAGATGTCCTACTCGTCCACAACCATGACAGAGTTGGGGTAAATTTTCATACACCAACTGGTAAATCTGATCTTCTATGCAAACACCAAGTTCAATTGACTTGTCAGTTTGTATCTGGACACAAATTCTAGCGAATCGGCCACGCCTGGACTTGAAGGTATTACCATCTATCTTAATAGGTTCACCAATACAAACAACAATGGACTTGAGTATTGATTCCCTAAACATCTCAATTGGTAAATTCATGATTCTTACCCAGGTGATGACTGTGGTGATAGGGTCCTTTTCCACATCGAAACCCGGCTTCCATTTCCTTATTGAAAGGAAATTTCCAGCCAGTTGCCATGGACCTTCGGTAAGTATTATCTCCCTTTTGAAATCATCCACACCCTTAAGGCAGTAGCAACCGGATCCAAGATCTACCAGTTCAAAATTTCCATTCAAATGCCACATCTCATTGAGTCTGCTACATAGAACGGGATAGTACCAAGGATCACCCAAAACCTTGATTTATCCCATTGAATTCTCATCTCTTTTTTCAGATCATCAGCAAGTCGAATATGTTTGAATGGCATTGCATCAGATGATGGAAGGATTGTAATTTTGCTACATTCAAATTCAACCGTTGTAGATTCCCCATCAAAGCGGCGATCAAGAGGCTTGACTGGGATTAATTTGCTAGCATAAGTCTGTTTTGGTACTTGAGGGGCTGAGTAATTGAAAGGAGTCTAGGGTTCAGGTAAGGGTGTATCATTGGAATCCATAACTCTACGTTGTCGTTTTGGGGGAGCTTGCTCCCGATTCATAGCCTGGGGCTACTGGACCGGGAAGAGGAGATCGGTGATGAACGCCGGCGGCAGGCAAAAGCATTAGGGTTCAGGTTTGTTAGAGAGCGTTTTTTGAACGTGTCATTCACGTTTGTTTGTTACCGTAATAGTAAGTTCTGGAAAAAAAAAAAACAATTAAATAGTATGTTCGCCTCAAATGGGCGAATTAATATCAATTTACCTCCTAATTGAATAGAAAAATGAAAAATGTAAAAATTTAACCTACATAGAATCTTGTTTTTTCCTACTAAAATCGAAACTACACGGGATTAAACGAATTGAATAACACACATATATTTAGAGCTTATGTGTAATTGCTAAAATGTCTAGGGGTCGTGGATGTAATAACCCCAAAAGAGAAATCATCCGTAAAATTCAGCAAATTTCTGAATCAGAAACGACGACGTCGTGCTCTAACCCCTCCCGCCGCTCCGAACCGCCACCAGTCACCGGTAAATCCTTAAGGTAAATTGATTCCGACTAATACATTCTTTTTTAGATGTTTCCTTTACTACAATGTTATGTGTAATTATCTTCATCGGATTGTTTGGAATTGTAGTTGAGGGGATGGATGATCTTCATTTGTGATTCTTTGTTTGGTTTAGATTTAGGTTCCTATTCTATGTAAAGATTTGAATTCAGTAAAAATGCTTTGAGAAAATAATAATTAGGGATTTAGGGTTTCGTTTTAGCATCTATTTGGAACCTCAGTATTGGTTTTGTACTCATTTTGCTATTTATGCTAGGAACAATTGGAGGTAGATTCCATCTGTTGGTGAAGAATGGCGTATATGAAAGGGGATTTGCTGACGAAAACCCGGAAACTCGTCAAAGGCTTTGCTAAAATTGAGCCTAGATGGCTTAAAGCTATGGAAAAGTGACTTCTTCATTCCCTTGTATATTATCACTCAGTTATATCCTTCTATAATTAATTAATGTGTTTTTTCTTCTGTAATTTAGGGCACCACCCGCTACATTTCCTCGTGTTGAGGGTAAGCTGAAGCAGATTGTTTTACCGGAGGATACTTATGTCAACAAGTTTTTCCAAAAGCATCCCAATTCTAAGTATGAAGATGCTATCAGGTGCGTATGCCTTCTCTTACTGTTTTTATTCCTCCTGTTTCCCATGTCATGTTTGAATTTTGTGCATAAGGAAAGTAATGTGGTTTTATTGTCTGATGTATGGTTTGATTATTTTGTAATGTGCTGTATTGTTTGGATTTCGAGTGATGGTGGCTGTGTTGAAGTCTTGGTGCTGTAGTTTTTAGCATTGGATTTTGATTTTGAGTGATTTTAGCTGTTTCAAGATTTTGGTGCTGTAGTGTTCAGCTTTGGGTCTAGATTTCATGTAATTTTAGCTGTTGCAAAGTTTTGTTGCTGAATTTTTCGGCTTTGGATTTCGATTACTAGTGATTTTATCTTTTTAAAGTTTTAGTGCCTTGCTTCATCTTTGTATTTAGATTTCGAGTGATTTTGGTGCTGTCACATTTGTTAGCAAGAAACAGAAATTTCCTCAAACAGTTGTATGATATTGGTTTTTGTTTTCCTTGAGAGAAACAGTAGAGAGCCCCTAGTTGCTGCTCTTTGAACGTTGGTACATTGTATAATGTATTATCTGATGGACCTGTTAGTACTATTTTCATAGAGCATGAGTGATAGCCATCTGATGTAGAAGGTTACAAGAACTCGATCGGACTAGAGATTTGTGGTACTTGATGAAATTATAGCTGTCTGCTTCAGTCTCATCGCTTTATTTTAGAAGTTCTTATTTGATACAGATTGACTGGTTGTTACAGCCTGCACCCTCACCGATTTATAGCCCTTACAGTTTGCCAGTTTGGCTCAGCACCTAATTAAGTTACTATGAGCTGTCTCCCCAGAATGAAAATGGCATGGAATGAGGTTAATGGTGATATTTCTTACAATAGTAAAATCCCTATAATAAACGCATGGATACCTTTATACATCATGGAATAGTGTCAGGCTTTAAGTTCAGTATTGATGTGGTTGGTTTCTCCTATGGAATTAGTTTTTAAAGTGAATCGTACAGTCCAATATCGGTTGTACATGATAATAAGAGAGTTGTATTACCATTCAGTAGACTGTAGATTACCATATTATATCAAAATGTGAATATCATTGCTTCATGATTTCCAAGTTGGAGGTGTGACTGGGAACAGTCTCACTTATATTTTCCTTTGTTGAACTTATTTTAATAAGTTCAGTGCACTATTATTGATTATCAGATTTTTTCTGAGAGTTGAAAGAGGATTCAGCATTTTTTTTCACTGATGAAATAGCAGTTGTATTGATACTACTTATCATCTTATGCTTCGGCAGAATTTCTGGATTTGATCCACCTGCTGCACGTGTATATGCCTGGAAAGTTTTGGAGTTAAAGGAGCAGGGCGTTCCGGAGGTGCATGCTATGGCTATAGCTGATGTATGTCATCAATCTTTAATACCTCTTCATTTTTTATGTTTTCCCCCTCATCTGCTCTTGTGCTTGCTAATTCATTAAAGTTCTCACTTATCCTGACTGCATTATAACTCTATTCTCTTCACCTGAACAGAATTTATCTAAACTGAATTGTAGTATAAAATATAACTAAGCACACCTGAAAAGAACTGAACCGATTCTAATGAGTTTTCAGACGAAGAGAACAGAGCCTAACTGAAAATCTTACTCTAACTGAAATTTGCCTTCATTGTTTTTGTTGTATGGGTAGATGGAATACCGAACTGAAAGAAAAGCCAAAAAGAAGGCATACACTCAGCTGAAGCAAATTACAAGGCTGCAGGGGAAAGAACCACCTCCGAATCCATATCCAAGTGCTGTGAAGGAGATACAAGCAGAAGAAAGAAAGTTGGTCCGGGCCCGTTTCGAGAGTGAATGGGCACGGATGACTGTGGACAGACTCAATCAAGAAAGATATGAAAGTATGAGCAGAAGAGGATTTATTGGTGGAAGATAGTTTAGTCTACCGGCCTTTGATCTGAATTATGTGCAAGTGTTTTTAGATGACTCTATTTCACTCGAAGCGGAACCGGGTGTAGAGGAGTCTTCAATCTTGATAACACAATTTAAGAGAGGACCAAATAATTGAGATGACCATTGTGGTTTTTATTTTACTCAACAAACAATTTTTGAAACAGTTTGTAGAAATCAGTTGTTGATTGATGGAACATCTCATGTCTACATTTGAGCTTTTACTGGAAGTGCACCTAAAATTTGGGCAAGGCAGCTACCCAATTAAAACCAACTGGAATGGGAATTTCACCAAATGCTCGATAACCATCAATGAACCTTTGATTCTTCAAGTACATATCAATTAAGGCATTCCCTACACATTTCTCTCTTCCATGACCGGTCTTCACCAAGATCACCAAGTGAGCATGAACTTGCGAACCCATTTCACGGTTCGATACCTCAGCAAGACCTGTTAGAACAGTAGTGAAAGTAAACTAGTCGGGCACCATGCCTTCACTAATCATCCTATGCCAAAATTCCGGTAAATCATCACAACTAAATTTCAAATAACCATAAAAGATAGCATTCCATGAACAATATCCTTGTAACGAAACCCTTCGAACATCCCCACAGCTTCATCCATCATACCACACCTTATCAAGATAGTCAAAAATACGTATAGCAAGTAAACATTACTCCCAAATCCAAGCCTAACAATCAACGAGTACACCTGAAAAGCAGAAGCTAAGCTCAAACTCTCTGTGAAAGAGCAAGCATGAAGCGCACTCACGAAAGAAAATTCATTAGGCACAATCCCACTCCTATGCATACGCGAAAAGAGTGAAAGCGCTTCCACAGGGATACCCTTTTGCGCATAACCGGCAATGAGGGCAGTCCAGGACACTACATTTCTCTCAGGCATTTCGTCGAACAGCTGGACACCATTTGAAATATCTCCACATTTTACATAAGCATTCATCAAATGGTTGTTGGTGAATAAAGAATCCAATATGAGTTTGACGAGTTTTGCATGTGATGCTCTGTAGTGAAATTATGCCTTTATAACATTTGAGAATCTGAGAGGGTATAACTTACAAATGACACCTTAGGCATATAAGCCTATGTGGTCTAATTTGAACCCGTCTAACACAAGTTCGTCTCAAAGATCCTGTTTAAAGTGCAAGCAGGGCGCAGTCTGCAAGGCACAATCAAGCCACTGAACCGTACTGGACGATATTCAGAGGCATAATCCAGTTGTCAGTGTGCTGATGACATGACAACAGGCTGAGAGTAATCTAACAAGAATGAAAACTATGAAAAAACAGAACAGAAGCACGAGAGCGGACCTAAATACATAGTAAGTGTTGGTTTGAACCTGTAATTCATATGCATGGCTACATACAAAGTTTTAGCTCATACTATAACATAAGCTTCACACTAGTTAGTCTAGTGCAGGCTCTTAGCTACAATACATATAGTTGATTTCCCAAAAGACGAAAGCAGACTTAAAACTATGCATTACTCCAGTGGAACCAAGCTCATGGCATACGGAACAACGATAGGCGAATACATGGATTTCGGCCCTAGTGTCTCAACATCACATATTTTGCTCATCCGCCCAGTCTCAAACTTGTATAAATAGATTTTGGAAGACACCCTTACAAGAAGCATCCCATTTTTGAAAGCCAACGGATCCATGTAAGGAATTGTGTGCCTCGACACATGGCCTGCTACCTTACTCTTTACGTTGTATAAAACATCTCCATTCGCAGTCTCCAGTTGTTCTAAAGTCATTGAAACTTTCAAACTCCAGAGGGAAGCAAACTCATCCTCGATAACCCATAATTGGATTCCCTGGACAGATATGATCACACAGTGCAACTTCCCTTTCGATTCTCCAATACATATTTCTGGCATGTTATTATATTCTCCCACAGGTAATGGTGGCATTATCAACCATGACAGCTCGTTTTCAGGATCGAACATGAGGATTTCATAACCTTCAGTGAGCCAATACAAGATTCCATCGACAAGCACGCCTTTGTTTTTAGCCAACTTATGATCGCATTGACAAGATTCTTGTGACTTTCTCCATGACCCCTCTTTTGATGAATAAATGTCGAACATGAAATAGAATTCGTCCTCTTGCTTCTCAACATGACTCAAAGCCACCAGCATGAAATCTGTGGAAGTTGCAATAGGATTCTGAATAGGGTCAAAAACCAAGGCTACACTAGTTTTCACAGGAAGATTAGGCCAAGGCAGGGTAACATATTGTTTGTTTAAAGGGTTGCAGACGAAAATAGAAGGTGCAGAAATAGGAAAACAGCTCCGGCAACATAAGAGCCCGTTGTTTAAGGACAGAATAGTGACACCTTCAGGTAGAAAACTGAGAACATCTCCTTTTACATTTACATTTACTGTTCCAACTGGCAGATAGCTAATAGACTGTGTATCTTCATGATCTGACCACTCGAATACCTCTTGAAAGAAGAACCCTGAAACTGGTTCTTCCTGTTTTACTTGGAAGCGGATGAATGATCGATCAGAGATAAGATTGTACCACTCCTTGGAAACATATTTCACGCGATGCAATGTTTTGGCAGACAGTAGGGATAATATTTGGATGGGGATGTCAGCATTCGCAAACCAGCCCCTCCTCATTTGCCACTAACTGCAACAGCAAATTACACAACTAAAAAGTTAAGGCCCTTCACAGAATGTCTACAACAAAAGGTAATGCTCCCACATTCTGTAATACCAATACGAAAGCAGAACCCGCTACCAATTCAATAACCAATACAGGTGACTTCTCCCTGTAACAACTAGTAAAACTCTACAAACACTATGCAAGCAGATTAGACATCCAAATTAACTAGTAACACACTAACACGCATTATAAGCTCCTTCACACTACAACAAAAGGTAATGCTACCAGATTCTGTAATACCAATACGAAAGCAGAATCGGATACCAATTCATAACCAATACCGGCGACTTCTCCCTATAACAAGTAGTAAAACACTAACAACATTATGCAATCAGACCCGACATCCAAAATGAACTAGTAACAAACGGTAAGCGAAGTTCGAAAACAAGTTTACATGATAACAGCAGCATGCCAATTGCCACAAGCACTAGAGTGAACAGCAGAATCGACATTGTTAAAATCTCCAGAATCATTCATTCCCTTTGTTCAACCAATCTCCCATATAAACTTACAATCTATACATACAAACTTATTACAGCTACAAGCCTACATACAACAAGTTACAAAATTCAGTCACCAACACAACACAGCAGTATAAAACCCCTTTCACAAAATTAAATAAATCACTCCACCATCATCAAAATTGAGCTAAATAACAGTTACTGACAATCATAAGGAAAGCAATGCATGTTATCTGACAGGCTCAGAGCAGCAAAATGAGATGGGATTGAAGAAAATCACCTGAGGAGAATAAGACGATTAGCTAACAAAACCAAAACCCCGAAATCGATGAGCAGCTTCGCTTGGGATTGAAACGGTGGGATTCAACTTCCAAGCTACTGTTTGTTTACTGTAAATTTTGGGAATTTAATTTGGCTTTTTTTTTTTTAATCGGCGACGATGATGTTTATTAAAATGGGGAAGAAGATGAACTGCAGTGGAGTGCATTTGTTTAGCTGTGTGACGAGTGACGACGAGTGACGACAGTGGACCTCACACACTTCACCCCGTCAACTCACCAGTTCTACTACTCTCTCCGATTATAAGATGTTCGAGTGAAATGGAGTTAAAATCTTAATTGCAAATTCAAAATTTTCAAGCGGAAACAAAACTGAAAATGAAAATTTACCAAAATACAAGTATGTCAAAAGTTTACCAAATTTAAATTCCAATTTAAAAATATTTAAGAGCGAGATCATACTTAGCGTATCAATTTATACCATATTGTGACCCAACGTTGTATTTCATTCAATGAAAAGAAAAATGAGTTCAAAATACAGAAATAGCAACAAATACAATATAGCAAGTATCTATTAGAAAAGAAACAAGTAGCTGATCGCCTCTTGCCGGAGAATCACCTGTAATAACAGATAAGGTGATTTAGTGTTTGGGAATTAGGTTTAGAAATATGAATTGAGCTGATGATGGGTAGAGGAAATGAGGAATTACCTCAATACTCATCAATAATGAATGCCAATCCTCCTTATGAGATAAGTAGAGAGAAAGGATGAGACGCACACATTTTCTGTTGCAGATTCTTCCAAGGCAGCTGTTTCTGCCTTTGCTTGATTGGTAGTTCTCTGATTAGTGGAGTTTTATATTTATCTTTATCTGATTTTTCCTTCTTGGAACCGTTGGTAATGATCATTTTGAGGGTCGAGATATTGATTGATCGAGAATCCAAGAATACATGTAAATGGCTCTCTCTCTCTCTCTCTCTCTCTCTCTCTC
>JAQRGC012308230.1:0-18195 GCA_028659135.1 Plantago lanceolata | reverse complement strand
TCTTCTTCTTCTTCCAGTCTCCATTGATTACACAGACAGACAGACACTGAAAAATGCGTAAGCCCACGATTTTACTCTCATCCCTCATCGTTCGGAATCTCCTCCGCCGCACCATCTCCACCCAACCCAACCATCTCCTCCTACCGCCGCCGCTGCTGCTCTGCCGCCGCCCGTTTCTCGCTCCTTCCACCAATGCCCGATTCCTCCTCTCTCCACATCTCAGACTCTTCTCCATCTCCACCACCGATGATAAATTAGTCAATGAAGAAGAGGAGAAAATCGCTGCAGGATTCCTTTCCAGCGAGATTCTGAAAACCCCAGATGCAGAACCTCTTGCTCTGCCCCAAAGACTCGATCTGTCCTTCTCCCACATCAAAATCACCGATAGCCTTATCCTCGCCGTACTCAACACCTCCCCTGATGCGGGCCGTGCGGCTCTTGATTTCCTCAAATGGGTTGAGACCAGGCCCGGTTTCGAGCGCACCGACCAGGCATTTTCTCATTTTGTTCATTATTTTGGGAGAAGGAAAGATTTCAAGGCTACACATGAAGTTCTTGTGAGTGGACGTGGGGTGGTGGGGAAGAAGTGTTTCGAGGCGTTAGTTGATAGGTTGGTTAGGGCAGGTAGGCCAAAGCAGGCGGTTTCGTTGTTTGAGAATATGGGGGAGGATTACGGGTTCTCGAGGGATATGGATTCGTTGAAGTTCATTGTTTCGCGGCTTTGTGATATGGGATTCGCGAGTAATGCTGAGAAAATGGTTAAGGATTTAGCTAGTGAGTTTTTCCCGGATGATAAAATATGTGATATGTTGATTAAGGGGTGGTCTGTAGCTGGGAAATATGACGAAGCGAGAAGATTGACTGAGGAGATGTATAGGGGAGGATTTGAGGTAGGGGTGGATGCGTACAATGCGATGTTGGATTGTGTCTGCAAGCTTTGCAGAGAGAAAGATCCGTTTAGGCTTCATAGTGAGTCGGAAAGTTTGTTGGTTGAGATGGAAAGGAAAGGGGTTCCACGTAATGTGGAGACGTTTAATGTGTTGATTACAAACTTGTGTAAGATAAGGAGGACTACTGATGCAATGAGTTTGTTTCATAAGATGGGGGAGTGGGGATGTTACCCTAATGAGACTACGTTCCTTGTGTTAATCAAGAGTTTGTATCTTGCTGCACGGGTTGGGGAAGGTGATGAGATGATAGATAGAATGAAATCTGCTGGGTTTGGGGACGCATTAGATAAGAAGGCTTATTACCAATTTCTGAAGATCCTGTGTGGGATTCAAAGAGTTAGTCATGCTATGAGTGTCTTTGCAAGGATGAAGGAGGATGGGTGTGAACCTGGTGTAAAAACTTACGACTTGTTGATGGGAAAAATGTGTTCCTATGGACGTATAAATAAGGCAAATGCACTTTACAAGGAAGCAGAGAGCAACGGAGTGCCTGTTGAGCCAAAAGAATATAAATTGGATCCGAGGCTTGTGAAGAAGGCTACTGTGGAGAAGAAAGAGAAGAAAAGGGAGACGTTGCCTGAGAAGATGAAGAAAAAGAGAAGAAAACTTAAAAGGCTCAGGTTAAGTTATGTAAAGAAGCCAAGGAAGACGCAGCGGTCATGATCTGCTTGGCATAATGTCCTGTTGCTATTTATGTATTCCAATAGGTATGGTTAATGTTCTATTTTATTCAAGTTTCGTGCCATATGTTTCTAGAGTCTCTAGATTTCATCTTATTTTTCAGCCTCGGCTCTGCAACATTAGCTTGCGTGTTTTTGGTGGGGAAACTGTTGCTACATTGTCTTACTAGACTGTAGTTTTTTATTTTGCATTTTTACTCATGTTTCTTAAATTTGGATATCAGTCTCTTTGCCTTGTTATACTTTCAGAATTTATTAAATTTTCAGAACACAGTACATCTCTACATCCATTTTATTTTGGTAATGTAGGATTCGAGAATTTATTTATATGCAGTTTATTGTGTCTTTTAGATATCAGTTTTACATCCATAGTGTTTGTATAGCCAAGGAAGGTTATTATTCTAAATATACAAACCAGTCTCATTACTTCCAACTGTTTTATGGTATAGATTCACCGTATTTCATACAGATAGAACTTTGAGAACTTTTTGGAACATTCAGTGCATGATGATTTGTAGAAGGCTTGGTTATTGTGTTCCATAGTTAAGAAAATTTGATATTTGCCTCTTTAACCAACTTTCGTATGAGGTTGGTGAATGGTGGTATCTTATTCCCTGTTTTTCTTTTGAATTAAGTAAGAGAACCTAGATATGCTAGATGTCTAGATCTCGTCGAATAGTTAGTTTTACACTTTGATCTATTTCGATTGTAAAAATGTCTATTAGTTTGGATCAACATTTGGCAATTCTGTTATGAGATCGTTTTAAATTTCTTTAGTTTTGTTTTGTTATCCATCTGGGATTGATGAGCATGTGTGCATCTAATACTTGGAAAGAAAAAAAAAGGACAAAATATGAGGAGAAGAATTTAACTATGTTATTGTCTAAAAAATTCAAAAGACTGACAGCCCACCCGCATGGACTTGATTGTTACTAGTTTGTATGATTTGTCCAAAGAAATTTTCTTGGGGAGAGTTCCTGAATATATCCATATTTGCAATGTTGTTGATAGCTTAACTGCTATGTGGATCGTGAATATCCATGTTTGTAACATTGTTGATAGCTTAACTGCTATGTGGAGTGTTAATGTCCATGTTAGCTACATTGTTGATAACTTAACTGCTATGTGGAGTGTTAATGTCCATGTTAGCTACATTGTTGATAACTTAACTGGTTGTTGATATCGTAACTGCTATGTGGATTGTGATTATCCATGTTTGTAATGTTCATAGATTATCTGCTATGTGGAGCTTCTACGTTGTTTAATTTATTCTCGTCCTTTTTACAGGGAGTTTAAGTCTCTTCTGCCATTTCTGGTTTTACCCAAGATGTTCAAACACTACAGAGTGCCATGTGTATGGCCCTATTTCGTTTCCATACCTTTGAGCTTTAGCAATCATTGGAAAACCGGAAACCTGTGAGCTTTTACACCTGCAAGAAAACTACCTGTTCTGATGGGGGAGAAATAAAGAGATTTTCATGGTATTGAAGGAGATGGTAAATCCCAAGTTCAACAGATTTAGTGTCTCCTTGAAACTAATTCAGATAGCTTTATAGTTCTTCATTAATGTTTTCCTCCATTTTGTACTTGTGGATTTATAGCTTAATTCAGATAGCAAGTGATGTTTTGTTTCTGGAGATTTTGGTTTCAGTAGTGCAACTATTGGTTCAAGCATTTAAGACAAGTTCTTTGCAGGTTAGTAGTATATGGAAAACTCTGCACAAGTCTGTGCTACTGTACAACCTTTAGCTGATCTGTTGTTTTTGGGAAGCCAAAGGCCCAAAAATTGTCATCAATATACGAGACTGGAATTAATTATTGTCAATCGATACAGATACGGGCTTTGGTTGTAGAATGGATTATAACGTGCATGATATGCGGTGAAGTTTTCCATGGACATGTTTAGTGTTCCTAATCAAATACTATGGGCATTTGAGCTCTTTGAACGGTGTGAATGAAATGGCTACAACTAAACCAACATCTTCTATCATTATATACGAGTTCTACGAGCAATTCGACTTCTACACGGAAAAAATGAACACACCCTTAATCAGACATGAAAACATCCCAGCACTACATACAAACTATAAAGGCAACACCAGCGGCAAAATGAAACATCTCATGAGAACAATTTGTGTAATCTGTCCTCATAATTCCCTTCGCAAGGTAAAGTTACATTCTCGGTGTTAGCTTGAAGATTCGCATATCCACTTCCAACTTCTAAAGTACAATTAATGTTTTGCATTCACTATAATTTATGTGTTCCCGTACAGCTCAGACCTGGGTTCAAGTTTCTCTCCAGAACCTTATTGATCTGTCTGTCCCACAAGTGACAAATGCAGCTTCTGTGGGTGAATGCTCGAGGCAACGAGGTGTACCGATATGGCTAGAAGGCCATCTAGCTACTTTCTCTGCTGTGAGGGCATCCCATACAATAACCTTGCAACCATGAAAATTACAATATCAAGGGATTATGGTAATAAGTAATACTACTAACAACCAAGGGAATATCATAAAAGACGAATCTAAAATCCTCAGCTACATGTAAATAGCAACGTGTAGATGTAACGTATTGAAATCTAGCTGGGGAGGAGCCGACTGATAAAGAGAAATAGCAGTTCAAGAAAGCGCACCTCATTGCTTGGCTCATCAATGGAGAGTACAAATTCCTCTGTTTCACTGAAAACAGCCTGCAAAAGTTAAAATATGGGCTGTTTTAGATTTTTTATATTGATACAGATTACTCAGCTAAAAGCCATTTCAACTAGTCATTTAACAATAGGATACCAAAGCAATTGTACCAAATTTAACTTGGATGCACAAACAGGGCAACAGATACGTTCCCACAAAATTTATCTTCTTTAATTCGTCAGTACGATAGACTTGAGAAATGAGAAAAACTCAACCACCAAGCAAACTTGCAGTTAAGTGGCTTAAGTAGCTCTAGAGGAGTCCAGAATGTATCATGGCTCTATCTATTTGATCAATCAGCGACTAAGATAACAAAGAAAAATTCATCTATAAACAAGCATCTGTATAGAATTGTAACTACAATACATGCATGTCATTTTCTGATTGATGTAAGACGAATTTCAGCAACAAAATCTTTTCTATACTAATACTTGGTATTAAAAATGCTGTTAATCTTAATCGGACAGAGTCCCAACAGTCCAACAGTTTGAACCTTAACCAAAAAGCTCAGTGACTAATCCTATATTGAAAAGATCAAGTAACCCTTAAAATATAATAATATATTTCCTCCCAATTTTGATACGGCGAGGGAGTTACACCACCAGACTTCCCATGATGTACAACACAAAGGGGAGTCGATGTTCCACTTCCAACCAGAGTAAACTTAAAGAATAAAAGAAGAGATTATAAAATTTGTCAAGATTTAGCAATCGCCATAACTGCAAATCTTTCTTGGGGAGAGAGCGGGGAGGGGGTAAAGGTTTACAACTCTTCAACTACTGGGCCCTAGATAGAATTGAAAGTCAATACTATATACGGGCACCTTCATATGTTTATGCTGCAAAACATTACCTGGCATCGAAATTGTGCATGTGTGGCTCCAAGGTATTGCTTGATTAATCTACCTGTTCCAACATCCCAAAGATTTACAACAGAATCTTTTCCAGTAGAAAGTACATACCTGAGAAACAACACATCAGATCATAAGATGAGCGTATTTGCATAACATTTTCACAAACAAAAGATATTATTATGTTTAGTTCAAAAGGCACGTAAAATAAGCATCCCATAAGGGAAAGGTATTGCTCTTAAGCTGTTTAATGTTGAAGGATTAAGATGAAAACTATGCCAAATTAGAATTGGGACCACTAGAGGTGGATAAGTCCTGTTGAATATTTGGAACAACTTTAGTTGCAACCCTGTCAGGGATGGCACAAGGAATCGGCATTCCACATTTATCACATACTCTAACAGCAGTTTCTCGAGGCACAGAGGTCCTCCTAGACTAGTCCTTTTTTTTTTCACAAATACTGTTTGGGTTGGGGGTGAAATTGGATGAGAAACTTAATGATTGCATTTCTGTTTGAGGCATCAGTAACTCTTCCGCTCTCTGAACATCCGCTATCACTATATCGCATGTCGAGATTGAGTTTGAATTTTGGGGAACAGGAAATGCAGGGGTCTGTATGCTTGTTTCATTTTTCCTTTGGAATTTCTTGGGAGTATGCTTCCTACTACCAAACTGCACACAACACACGCAAGCAAGAGTTCCTTAATCCTTTACTTAGTTTTTCATGAGACACAATCATTGCACACACTCCTTTATTTTTCTGGGTCAGTTTTGCATTTAACCTTGCTGTTTCTTGGCCCTACTCCATCTGGTCTCTTTTTTGTATACGACAATTTCCATGATGGACTAACATTTGAGGAACAAACTTAGGATTGGAAATTATGAGATTGTGCCAATGATAGCCTCACATTTTTTAAGAGAGATTTCTAATTAGAAGATAAATAGGGTTCCTTATGTGAAATTACTGCAGAAGAAACACATATGATACTCCAGTCTTGAGTTCACTATATCTGGCCTTCAATTCCTCCGGAACACTCCAGAGAGGAGCTACTTCATCATCTTAAAAGAGTCGCTCTGTTTTGGCAGGAAGACAATCCTGATCCAAGACTCTCCAGACCAGATACTGTGCAGTTTTTTCAGAAAATTTCACTGCACCCTTTTCTTCGATGCTAACTATTCTTGGTCATCGAAGGACTCAACGTTGCAGAACAATCTATTTACAGTGTGTACACTTAAAGTTCTTTTTTGAGCTCTAATGATCTGTCCATCTCCAATGAGATCTTGTCATATGATTTGTTGTGGTAATTGGGATTGGGAAGTACTAGACCAAGGTTGTGGCTAGGCTTTCTTTTTATCCAAGACTTAGGTGTTTTAACGTTTTCACGGGTTCCTATAAACCCGATGAACATTATTCGGTTATTACTTATTACTTACTAATATATTATCCATTTCTGAATCCCCTTGGACTAGTTTTTTATTCCAGTAGACACCCAATTGAGGGCATATAAGGGTACACACATGACACAACTACATGGCCTATCTAGTATAGCATGATTGGGTTAGTCCTCCTCACTGACATTTACATGAGGCACTATCTGAAATAGGACTGTACTTAACTTTGCATATATATGCAAAGAAAAAAGCCCGACTGGACTTCTTAGACTCTTCACAAGGAATTCGTTTCACCAGAAAAAAACAACCTCATTAACAACAACAAGATGAACGATTTACCTCTCATCTTTTGTAAATTTTGCAGAAGTAGCTTCTGCTGATCCATGAGCACTAAGAATCGAACGGACACAATGCGCAGTTGCCCCATCCCACAACCTAATAGCACCATCCTTCGAAGCTGTTACATACATACCGCCGGTGGAAGAATATCTAACCTACATGAAGTAATACATCTAAGATAATGTAATATGGATACCAGGACATAACATAGATAACAGAAGTGAAAAGAGGTGTATGGTACCTGATTTATGGCTGCATTAATGCCAGACTCTTGAACTGTTGCTGACAGGTAACACTGGAAAGTATTAACATCATACAAGTGTGCAATTGGATGGTCAGTTCCTGTAATTAAGTTGGATCAGCTTCAGAACATTCCAAATGGAATGCTGTCAGAACCACAATCCCAATAAAATTAAAGTCTACAAGCAAATATTGTGCGTAATATACCTCATTCGAACATTAAAATTTGCAATATACCTCCCTAAAATAATAAGAATAATAAGAAAGAAAAAAGAGCTGCATGGTACTACCGTTTCTCTATGGCAGAACACCACATGTCACTAAAGAAAAAAGGCAGACCCCAGTCAGCCCTCCTTGTCCCATTCAGATTTGGTTTTTTCTAAAGGTCTGTTATGTTTTGGACTTGGTTCTTGGTTTATGCTTGTTTTACTACTATATGTACTGCCCTTTGAGTTTGAGGATTCTAATTCACATTAGAAAATAGTAAATCATTGCGATTGATAGAGAAGAAGACAGTTAGGCAGCTGACTTAAATCATAATTACTGACGAAATGGTTTGTATGATTTTAGTTTCTAGAAGATGCATATTGATGATTACTTCTATTGTAAAGCAGCAGACTCTTCTGGAGAATAAGACACCGTTAAAGAAGAAGACTAAGAGATGCAACTGATGATATCATGATGTAGTTGAAAGCTATAATGGGCTTGATTGAAGAAATTATATTGCATCAATCTTCTAGGGAGTGGACAATGAAGGCACTGCTCATAGAGGAGCATATGCCACTAAAGATGTAGATATAAGTTCTTTCCGAATATTATTTTTGGACCTTTTGAAACAGAGGCATAAGAACTTCAAGATGTTGAAATCAGATTTCAAAATTAAAATGTAGTGACCTGCCAAAAGAAATTCTCCAGAAGGATGGAATGATACGGACCTCACATTATGAGTATCCTGTTCAGAGTTGACAAAAAATGTTGGTTAAATTAGCAATTAGTTGTATGTGTATTTCAATTGAGAATAATTTCACTAACAGAATAAAAAAATAATTACCTGGACAATTTTGAATGCTTTTCTTGCAACTGTCTTAGAAAAATCAAAGAACCTGCCATACAAAGCATCATAAAAAAGTAAATCAACAGAGTATAAGTTCTCAAAAAACAAATGACAACTTACTATAATCTACAATCTAACTTCCAATATCCTTACATTCAGAAAATGTTTCCAATGATCATCAGTCACTCAACAGCAGACATCAAGACTCATGTTTTGTTCAACGACCAAAGCATAAGTAGACACAAACACAGTTTAAAAGAAAACATAGAAAGCATACATACTTTATTGTCCGATCTTTGGCTCCAGAAATCAGAATAGGGCTTGAAGGATGGAAATCCAGATCATTTATAGGCTGCAAAGCATAATGGATACAATTAGACATAATATAAAGCATGGCATGAAGTCTTATATAATATTTATACCAGTTACATAGAAAATAAATGAAAGTTCTATGTCCAATAAAATGTTTTACTTGTAGATGGTCGTAAAATGTGCGTATGACAGGCCGAATAGGACCATCTCCTGCTTCTTGAAGCATCATTTGCTTCACTTTGGATACCTGAGGAAATCACATGTGATTACTTAAAGAAAGTACTGAAAATATGCATCACCAAAACATGAGGGAGATCACACCTCAAAGAGCTTTATTGATGTGTCAGCACTTCCGGTCGCAAGAAACCTTCCATCAGGACTGAACTTTGCACACCGGACAACATTCTGCAGATATAAGTTCAATCACAAGAGGAATGTTGGTTAAGTGACCATTCTAGTACTCTTCCCCAATTCATAATTTACAACAATCACTTACCTTGTGCTCTGATATATTTCGAGTTTCATGTTTTGGAAAACTCTTTGATGCACCTCTAGTATCATGCACGGCGCTGTTTAAATAAAGAAAGAGTTCACTGTTTGAATCTCAATAGTCTAGTTGAACTTATGCAGAGAAAGCAAATGACCAATGATTAACATTTTGATTTACAGTATTCAATAAAAATAAGATGAAATCCTTGGTCACATTACTCAGCCAGGAATCAAGTTTAAAAAAGATTCTGGATGTTTGGTAAGCCATTACCTATAACTCAAACAATTTCAAAAATGAAATCAGAATTGCAACATCAAAGTTGGCAATATTGACTAAGAAAAATTATAGTTCATTTGGACATATCTGTTTCTTCAAGACTAGCAACCTATCGTTGTGGTGTTCATGGGCCAGTATTAATATCATTACAAACTTCTGCAAATCAACATGTGATAAACCTGACGTTCCACAGAATTCTTGCTATACTAAAGGTAAGCAGTATGGCGTTATTCCAGCCTCCATCATTCAGCTTATCTATCTTGATATTGTTATAAATCCTCATTTCTGGTGCTAGGACCTGTTTGGTACTTTTTCCGTACTCTCATTTTAAATTTTGACCAAGACACATGATGACATATATAAGGCATCATGAAATTCAGCAAGCAAACTATAATGCAATCCAACCTGAAATCAACAGAAGCAACTCGTGGAGCAGGAACTGAGCCATATCCTGCAGCTATGCCCGAATCAAATATTGTATTTGAAGGCAACCCTCTCAGCAACGCATCTCTTTCCACTGCAAGACCCTGTTGACCTCTTAGAACCACCAATATTTATTCGAACTTTTCTTGAAAAATAAAAGAAACTCACTACAAATTTTCCTGAAAATGAGATTTTATGCAGATCACAGAGCAATAATTGAAAAATAGTTCGGAAGAAAGACGGTGCAAACCTTGGCAACCAAATTAAGGAGCTTGTTAGGGGGTACTTCAACATTTAGAGGTGTCATTGTAGCTGATGCAACTGCACTCGCTGCCTGCACAAGGGATAACATCACTACCTTCCGTAATAAATTCATAAGTGAAAAGGGTGAAGAGACCATAATTTGGGTGATTTGGAATCGAAACTAATACTTGTTAAAAAGGTTCTATAGTGAATTTCATACATAGCTTGTGACTCTGGGCTTTCTGCATTAAACCTTATTGTTCATCCCACAATGTTTATAATCTAATGGTGTAAAGCCATCGAAAAGAAGAAGTTCAAATCATCCATTTTATCATGTTATGTAACACCATAGAGCTGCTACTATAATAGCAATGATATTTTGTACTTGTTGGATCTCGGTCATTCTCCTTTGTCTTCTCTTTTCACAATTTCACCTTTGTACATAGTACTTATAAGATACTATCGCGATGAAGTATGAACTATATTATCCACTGTGGTTGCCAACCAACTATATAGTAATTTCATATAATTTCGATTCTGAAGTTATCTCTAGTTCGCATAGGTTAATTCTTAAGTTTACAACTGAATACCGACGAATGTATTTCATTTTCGGGTAACTACGAATTCTGAGCTAGTTTCCAGTCAAGCAATTATAGAAATGCCCCTTTGAAATGACAAACTAATCATAACATTCAGCAGCTTTAATTACAAAATACTTTCTACCCAAGACAGACATACATCCCAAATATGAAAGCTTAATCTACCCCATTTGCTCACTGTGAAAAGAAGACATGTATATATACCTGATTGAAATTGTTGTAACGGAGATGAGCAACAATGAGAGCATTGAGATGGCGATAAAGCTTGCCGTCTTGCAGCGTTTGCTCCAAAGTGTTGTTATGGCTGTCCATCTATGGTGCTTCCTTTCCCTGTTTAAAAAGAACCCTAATTTTCTGCACTGGATTTTTTCACTCTTCTTCAACCAATTTAGACTCAATTTGCTGTTGCACAGGGAAAATTGGCCTCTTTTTTAAACGCCACCTTCGTTCATTCGTTATATCGATTAAAAAAAGGGAAAAGCCATGTCATGGGGTAACGGCAAATTCGCCTCGCGGCGGACAATATTATATCAGCGGCATGCCTGGTCCATGTCATACATAACAGTGCCGGTTTAAAGGGTCGAGTCTGATTAATTATGAATTGGGTCATTACAAATGATATCAACGTTGTGGCTATCACGGCCCCTAACCCCACAAGGGGTACAAATGGAGGTTCCGGAAAAGCTACCTCCAGTTAGAGGCTCGACGAGGACGTCGAGCAAATTAAGAAGATAAAATGTAATATTCTATATTCTACATGGGTTAAGGGAAATTGGGATAGAGGTTATATAGGGTAGCACTCGACACTCTCAATGGGTATGATGCATTTTGGATTATTTTAAAAACAAATTCGTGCGATCTCCAGTCTAAGCGAACAAATATCATATAAGTAATACGTGTGTAACATGTCATGCGTAACTGCGTCGATTGAGTATCAATCAATTAGTGATTGGGTCCTTCCATTTTTTGTAACGATATAGAATAGCCATATTTTTCTATACAATTTTGGTAAAATAATAAATACAAAAGCTTTTGAAAAGTCTAAAGTTTTAGAAATCCTAAGAGCAATTCTTATGGTTGGGCTTGATTGGGGGGCTTTTAACATAAAAAAAAACCTAAAGAAGCCCTCCAAAATGAATACCTCCAATGGTTTGGAGGCTTAATTGAGGTTTTTGTGGGTCCCTTATATCACATATTACTTTATTCATTATTAAAATATTAATTTTTGGGGATTCTAAATGGGCTACTAATTAGTAGCCCCTTTATAATTCCCATTGGAGGCTATTTGGGGTTTAATTGAGGTTTAGTGGCGCCAATAAAATCCCTTTAAAAACCTCCATAAGGAGTGCTCTGACAAATCAATACGAGAAGGCCCACAAATTTCAAGAATTACAAAAGGGAATAATATAAACAGCTTTCTAGCTTTGGGAGTACCACTAATATGTAAAACTCCATAGTAGTTTTGAGTTATCTTTACAAATAAGGACTCTTATATGTAATTCGTCCCTCAAAATTTTACTCACTTCCTTTTTGTAGGTGTTCCATCAAATTTTACGCATTAATAAAAATGAAATTTATCCCACGCATAAACATCAATATTTTTCACAACAATATTACCTCTTTATCATCACACTTCATTTTAACATACCTTAATGACCTTTTCATTTCCTCTCATATTTTAATGTTCCTTTTTAACCTCCGCACTTACCCAAGTAGGTAAATACATGTGTGACGGAGTAATTTATATATACAAGAAAGAGGGAAGGATTTGGACATTCGGGACGTATCCATAACGAGGACATGTACCAAAACGAGGGGATTACATGTATTGCAATTGTTTTCATTTGTATTGTTTTGGTCCAACTGGACGTGCAAATCATGCATAAATGAAAGAGTCAAAGTGTAGATACTAATAGGGTTTATATCACTCTCTTACACAAAGTTAGCAAAAAAGGAATTTCGGTCATCAAAATGTTTAAGTTTCAATTTCCCATATCTTGTATATGGAAGATTCAGAATGTTAAAATTTCCCATATCTTGCATATGGAAGATTTAGAATGTTAAAATTTCTGGACAATTTTTACACCAACTTTAGGGATTAGGGACCAATCCGGATTATAGCCAATAAATCCGACAAAGTTATACAAAATGGTCATTGAATCTGACAAACTTACAAGTATTTACTATTCATACAAATCACGGCAAACTTGGAGGAAACATATCCAGATTTGTGCGAGTTTAGGAGGATCACAATTCACAAGTGTAATAAAAGGCAACACAAGTGTGATCTTGCAAGCTCATGAGGATTTTTCAAGGGTAATATGATCATTTCGATAAGAGGATTGTATTTGTATTGGGATCATTGTTGTTTAGAAACCAACAAAAAATCTATGATGTATCTTGTTCAAAATTATTGCACATGTTTCATGTTTGTACTGGAAACCGCCAGACCGCTACTAATATACTCAAAACCAAAAGTACATGTCCACACTCCACACAAAGCATTTCTACAAAATATGCACAGAACGCATTTGGAGCACAAAACAGGATGACATTTTGTAGCCCACACAAATGAAATACTTCTGCTGTCGATTCCAGAAATAGTGATCAGATGAAAGTAAACAGAAGAACAATAAAACCTGCAGTTTTTATAAATGGGAAAAGATCCCTCTGTGCAGCATTTGGTAGGTGTGGGTATTCGTCTGGTGGAGGAAGCAAGCACTCGTCGCCATTGAAATAAATCTTCCTGGGAAATGCCCAACCCTGATTGAATGAAAATGTATCCTTATCTTTCTTCAGGAGTATCTCCGTCTGAATGTTACCAAACTCTCCAGCTTCCATTAGAAGATCGTTATAAAACTTCATCCCGTAGAACATAGCCGTGTCATCTGCATATACTCGTAACTTAATTTAGTGCTAAAGTCAGGAGCAGGTAGATGATGAAAAAAGTGAAGGGTGCGAATAAAAATAAGCTTACTTATTGACTGGTATGGAACCAGGGGTTTGTAGCCGAAGCTAAAAACTTGGGTGATATTATTGAGATTAGGATGCTGTGCCACGAGGGTCCACTGAGTATAGTTCAATTTGTAATTGAAGTTGGTGACAGATATCTTAACGCGCCAGTAATCTTTGTAGTTGATCTTCACGTGCCAGTGTACGCGTATTGGACACATATGATGAGTACATTGAAGGAGTGGAGCATTGTCCTTTCTTGGTGTGTTTATCCCCTGTTTCTTGAGCTTCTCTGAATTGCTCCTGCAATTGTGCAACAATATATTCAGTCCAGAAAGAGAGAAGCTCTTAATGATTAACTTGCCTGGAACATAGGAATATCTTTCTCACATGATGCAATCTTTCTTATTCTGGCAGCCGCAAGAGCAAGTTGGGCAAGGCACGATCGTATCGTTATAAAAAGATGACAAGGACACACAACAGCTTGGATGCTTAGACACCGTTAGTTGAGAGTAAGTGCATGTCACGTTCCATGTCACTGAAGAAAATAAGATTATCATACCCAAAGCATACTGCATATTATATGGGAAGTATAATATCAAAAGGACATCACATTTTACAACACTTTCTAATAGCTATTTACAGCTCTGAGCAACCTACACTTTCTGCGTAGTCCCGACCCAGTGTCTACCATATTGCACACCACACATGCTGTACCAAGAACCCACAAGTTTCCTTACAGCTATCAAGTGAGTTCTCTGTGTGTTTTTGAAAGGTTGTTTTTGTCCACAACGTAACTGCTGTCACTCAAATAGTTTTGTTTCTCAACTCTGCGTTAATTCAGGGGAGCATAGCTTCAATAAGAAAAATGCACTGCATCTTTACTATCTCAAAGGTCACTCAAGCAGTTGTTATACACCAAAGTTTCAATTAATGTTTACTCTTCATATTTTACAAGAAAATAGCTAAAACTATAATTATATTTACGAATTGCATACAGAAATTTTGTTTTTAAAAAAAAAAAAAAAAACTGTTCTCCATGTTCGATTTTTTACTTGGTTATTAATCTGTGCCTATATGTGTATCCATCTTAATTCTTAGGAAAGCAGTAGCCGCATGCCTCAAACCAGTAGTAAAAAATGCAATCGCCATGCAGTGAGCAATTAGCATGAAATTACCCTCTTACATTTCACAAAAATCCAATGTACTCGGGAATAAACTACCTTTCTACAACGAATGATGAGCTCATGAGAACCCTAAAACCAACTACCGACATGTATTGTGCAAAACTGTAGATTTCAGATAAAACTAGAGTCTAATTTACTCAAATCCAATGCCTGAAACAAATTCAAAGGAGAAAGAGAAGGTTAAACGACTTGCTTACTCAATGCTTGAGTTTTTCTCCTTCGATCAGGAGTGAGGTACACAGTGGAAGGCACAATTTTTGCTGGGCCACAAGTATAGCCTGGTCCAGGGCCAAGGAGGGTAAAATTCTTAGGGAGTTTAACAGTCTTGTTTGATGTTCCAGCAAGCCCAACACTAACTTGGAAAGACGAAACAGCCAAGGTGGGGTCTTGTCCCCATGAGGCAACCACCCCACCTTTGCAACAGTTGGCAATCTGTTGATTGTAAGGTACCCCCGGGAGCAAATCAATAACTGTTGGAATCCTCTTACAACAATGAGGCACATTTCCTTTGAATTTCGAACAATCTCCTTGTTCTGTAGTTTGTGCACCCACCATTGACCAAATGACTTCCTTCTTAGCCCAGCCCCATCCTAACGTCCAACCAGGGCTCATGATGTGTCGATACATTTGAAAGTTGTTCATTGTCACCAAAGCCTAGTAAATAAAATGGAAAAAGAAATTTTAGATCATTGTTAACAGGATAAACTAAATGGAAGTCTATTTGGTGGAAAACGCACCACATATCCATCAGGAGTCCAAGATACCACATCCCATTTGATTGTTATGTTCCCAAATGGGTCCAATGGATCATATGAATCTAAATATACAAAAGGAAAAAAATGGAACACAATGACAATTAATCGACTAACAACGATGCTACGGAAGCAGAAAACATTTACATATCTGTAACTATCAATACCTGCTTGTGAGAATATCATCAACAACAAGATGACTGAGATGGTGGATGATAAACTTAAAATGGGGAAACAAAAGCCTGCTCTATGAACCATTGTGCCAATAATTACAGTATTCAATTAGATTATGTTTCATGTTGATAAGCTTATAACAACAAAGATGCATGACTAAATGATTTCACACACCTAATAGTTGTTGGTACCTCAGCTCAGTATGCAAATGTCTTGGTGCAGTCCCACCATAAGTTCTTGGGTCATGTCAAACCTTTAGAGGTAACCAGAAAAGGTAAAGTCATAAGAATATTGAAACCAGAAAGGTTAGCAATCCCCCTCAAAGTTAAATCAGCATTTTCCTTAATCATTCCATACTGCTGCGCTACTGCTAAAATATGAACCTGTGTTTGAAACAAAAATATCTGCCAGTATCACTGTTAAAAAAAAAAAGAAAAGAAAAAGAATGGTATTATGGCAGAGTAATAAGTATCAAAATACAGCTAACAGAAAGAACTGAATGTATTTCCTTCTCACTAGTGTCGATAGTTTCTTCTAGGCAGAAATTATGTGATGATGGTTGCTGTTCCAATTTGAAAAACTACCCTAAAATAGTTTGAACACGTATTGAAACTAATAATTCATCAGCTTTCACATATCCAAGTCATCAGATCAGTTTAGTAAATGGTAGTTCAATCATCAACTATACCAACAGAGAGAAATAGGATTTCTTAGAACCTTGTGTGTGTAATTTCTTCTCCGTCATGATTGTTTTACTTAAACAATAATCTTCAGTGCTACCACCTTCCGGTTGTTTTCATGCAATAAGCAGGGCCATAGATGTTATAGTTGAACAGTGGCCCCAGCAGAAAGAGAATCCACAACTACAACACAATAGAGACACATAATCCATAAACTAAAACAAGTTCATAAAGCCAAAGAAGAAAACCAGCTCTGGTTTTGTTCCATAATTTGAGAAACACATAACCGAAACAAATTTTCAAATAAATATGATGATAAACTGTTACCAATTTTAAATAGCAGGCTATTTGCTATACCCCCAGTAACACCAAGAACCTAAAGTGCAAAACTTGAAGCACTTAAAGGCTAGAGGCCATCGCTACACAAGACTCCAGCAACTGAGATGCATGAGTTTGTAGCCTAAGGGCCGAGTATGTTTTCGCCTTAAATCATTACTGAATGGATGATTATAGCGTGCACGTGTACACGAAAAGTAAAACTTGTTTCCTAATGCAAAATAAATCATGGCCAAATGACAAATAAAATTTACTTCAATTTCATACACAAACTGAAACAGCACAGCAAGTTCGCACTTGGCACACAGATCACGAAAACACAACTCAAAAGCGTTTATTTACGCAATGTACTGTAGTTAATTGGGGTTAAAGAACAACACTTGATATGATATTTAAAGCAATCAACATTAGTACTTGAATCGGGTTAAAGAATGCAATTGCTCTTTGGATACAAATTGAGAATACAAGCACAGCAGCAGATAATCACAACAAGAAGAAGCAATCGGGGAAACCATGGAACTGAACATCAGATATTCAGATTCATATGTCACCATTACATACAGTGTGAGTCATCGGGATTTGAAGGGGCAAAGAGAAAAGGAGGAGAAACCGAAAAGCCATAGGAATGGGTGGCATTGGGAATCAATTCAATCGATGGAGATCAACTAAGAATCGATTCCCAAGCCACCGATCCCCATAGTTTTCTCGAGTTATTCATCCTCCATTTCAGATCTTGTCCTTCATTTTATCGGCGACATGTTCATTCTCTATCCAAATTCCAGGGGGGTGTTAGCGAGCCGACCGTAAAAAAGCCCGATCAAGCTTATATCGAGATCGGTAAACGCAAGCAAGCTTGTTTCATTTTCGATCTGGAATGAATTGCTCTTGCAAAATGATCGAAGTTCACGAGCAATAATTAATTTAACGCAAAGTATCAAAATGGACGGTCGCTTTTTAAGTTATAGAAGGGATGGGGCTTATTTACAATTATTTACATTTTTTATTAAAAATTCAGGGGTATTTTTGTAATAAAAAAAGTTTGGGGACTTTTCAGCAAATTTGATATTTAGACATAAAAGTTTGATAGGAATTCCGTAATTAATAAAAATTGAGGGACTTCTATGCAAAAATGTCAAATACAATCCCTCTATTACAGATCCTATAATAATATAGGTCAGATCATATGATTTTTAACAAAGATTATAGAATTTTCTGTTAAGATCATATAAAATATTTGTAAGATCATATGAGTTTCAAGTAAGATCATATGATTTTTAACCAAGATCATATGTAATAGTAGTCAGATCATAACATTTTTAATCAAGATCATAACATGTTCAATTAAGATCATATGGCATATCGGTAAGATCATAGGTTACTAGTTAAATCATAAAAAAATTTCGTTCAAATCATATGGTTTTCGATTAAGATCAAAGACTCTTCATTAATATCATATGTGTGTTTTTCACTAGTTAAAAAAAAAAATTCGAAAAACCCCGATCGGAGATGTACATACAGCTCTGAATCGAAGTTGTACAGCTCCGATCGGAGCTATGGTTTCTCCAGCTGTTTTTT
>JAQRGC012308228.1:0-13011 GCA_028659135.1 Plantago lanceolata | reverse complement strand
CAGAGTCTAAGTCATTAAGATATGTACACACTCACGATTTTATTAAGAGCTTTTTAAATTATGAAATTTAAATGTATTCTATATTAACATTATAATAACAACTGTCTACAATAACGGTCAAATGACAAATTTACTACTTCGTATTCAATAGACAAAGAAAGTATCACAGTAAGTTAGTGACTCATATGTATCCGTTGGGAAATTTCAATTGTTACCTTCTTAAGTAAAATTATTGAGATTAACCCTAACCGAGTTTACATTATCTCACATTTTTACTAATGAAACAACAACAATAAGTACTTACTAATTAAGGTAACCAAAGTACCAAAGTATAGAACACAAGTCCCATTAAGTTTACATTACAAGCATTGTTAATGATCATCTATTTGGTACAGAGGAGACTTCAGTTACCTTTATTTCCACAAACGGAAAGTACAACTATGCGCGTGGTCACGCGCCTGTTTCGAACAAATAAAACCGTTTTTTTCCCCAAACAGAATGATTTTAACTGCTACTGTTAAAATTCCTTAAATTTTAAGGTAAATTATTGCAAAAGTGAAAAACAAACCCAGAATATTCCAATTTCTTCCTCTCAATATAAAATCTAAAATAATCCGGTAAATTATTTTCCATCTTTTTTTTTAACGAAAGAGTACTAAAAAAGAAAAAAAAAAAAAACAAAAAAAGAGAGAGAAACAAACGCGGCTGCTTGGTCTTTCCTCTTTCTTCCTCTCCGCTTCGTCCCCTTTCTCTCTCTAGAATTTTCTATCTCTCTCTAGCATTTGAGTTCATCGACAGATCGCCATAACACGATCCAGTTTACACGAATTGGATTAATCAGATTGAGCTCCGGCAATTCTCCAATCAATCGGAGATTTTCTCGTCAATTTTTCTCTCTCTCTCTCTCTCACCTGAGTGTGTGTATATATTCATTCATCTATTGCTGTTGTTACTGTGGTAATTTATAGGAGTTTGTTTGGTGAGGAAATCGAACCGTAAATCTGATCGGTAGAAATCCAATCCTTGTTCGGTTTGTGCTTGGAGAGGCGGCAAGCAAACGTAGAAGCTTAATAATACTCTGTTTGAGAGTTTAGTGATTGTTTGTTTGTTTGTTCATTTGTGCTTTTTTTGATTTGGATGATTTCTGTGGGGAATAGAGATGGTAGAAAGGGGTTAGGGCTAGAGTTGGAAATGGATGAAACTGAGCTTGAAGAAGGAGAGGCTCTGGGTTACAATGATAGGGATGATGAAGATGATTCTGCTGCCATTGACCCTGATATTGCTCTCTCTTACATTGTAAGATTTTGAAATTTTACTGTTAATTGGTTCTGCTATCTGCTATTTGTTTCGCTGTATTCGTTTCGTTTGCTGTGGTTTGACTTGCCTGGGTTGTGTTGTGGAACTTGTTTATGCCTGCAAACATTGTGTTGATTAGTTAGTTGAGTCTGATTCTGTTGCTGTTTAGTTCATTAAGAGGTTAATTTATGGTTTGTGTTGATCATTTGATGAATGAAACTACTGTGTTGCTTTTCCCTACTTTGAGAGGCGGCGATTTAGTTCCTATTAAAAAGGTCGTTTGAGCAATCTATTGTGCGTACTTTTCGTAACGTAGAGCATAACTAGTATAGCTATAATTTGTTTGTTGTGTAGTCGGTGGATACATATCTATGAATAATTGGGAAAGGCAGAAAAAGGTGAATGCTATTAATTATTTAATCCTTGGTGTCGATTTTTCCTGGATCGAAAAGACAAGGATAGGTAGAATAAGCCGTGTCAATTGGGAAAGTGAAGCTTTATATTTGTCATAGAGATTCTTGGTTGCTACGTAGGATGTGAATTTCACAAATCTTTACGTGTACTCTTTTGAAGGAGGAGAAAATCCAGAATGTTCTGGGGCACTTTCAGAAAGATTTTGAAGGTGGAGTCTCGGCTGAGAATTTGGGTAAGTTAAATGATAGTGAGCCACATAAATTGTGTTCCAGATTCTGAATATAAAGTATTGATATGGAACTTGAATATGCAACAGGTGCAAAATTTGGTGGCTATGGTTCATTTTTACCTACTTATCAGCGCTCCCCACCTTGGTCTCATGCAAAAAGCCAGCAAGATGGTCATAACGACTCCCTGAGATCTCCAAGAAAGCTTCATTTAGAGGTATTGTTTGTATCTGTCTTTTGTTTGCAGCAACATTTTATCTTTTCCTAAAAAGATGAAAAGTTTGATTTACTAGCATGTGTTTAAATCAGGAACGTAGACAAAGCTCCTTAACATCGTCAAGCGCTTCACCTTCAGCAAGGCCATCTGATGCTGCAGGAAGAACTTTGGCAGTTGGTAATTCCACAAAAGGAAATGCCTATCTACTGTCCAGATATGCTGAAGAATCCGATTCAAAGTGTGGAGTTCCCGTGAAGTCTATAAATCCTTCTGATCAGAAAACTCTGAAGGTCCGTCTCAAAGTTGGTTCTGAAAATTTATCGACACGGAAGAATGCTGAAATCTACAGTGGTCTTGGACTTGTTGTTTCCCCATCGTCTTCGTTGGATGACAGTCCAGCAACTAGTGAAGGTCTTTGTGGTAAAGTTTTGGACGCGCCGGAGGAATCCCCTTCCAGCATCCTTGAGGTAAATTGTGGTCTTACTTTTCTGATTGATTTCTACTATTTTATCGGTCTAAAATCCAACTAAGGGAATGTAAAAAAAATTGCTTTGTTTGAGCAGATTATGACGTCATTTCCCAGGGGCCTACTCTTATCCCCCCTGCAGGAACATTTGATTTGTCTGAGCGAAACTAGAAAACCATGGGTTAAGATCGAATCAGAACCTGATGACAAGCGAGGTCTAGAAAATCTTGCCTCGGTATCAAATGGATTTCATTCCAACAGGAACAACCAGAAAGTTCTGGAGCACAGAAAATTGAAGTCCTCCGAAAAGCCTGATGCTTTCTCTAGTAAACCATCAAATCGAAAAAGTGACATTGATCTAAAGGATACCAGTTCTCGGGTGAAGAAAGAAAAGGAAGCTAATATTGATGCTTTAGGCTATGAAGAACTTGTCTCTAATGCATTGAAACTCCCACTTTTATCAAGTTCACGGAACACCATCGAGGAGCCCGCATATCGTTTGCCCACTCCAACTGTTCATGCAGCTGCTCCAAAAGATGAGGCAAAGGGGGAATCCTTCCCTGGAGTTACAGAGAAGGAACATCTGAGTGGTGAATCTCACCAAGATGTTGGCATAGGTGAGAAATTGGTAGGAAGGATGGGTTCTTCTGGTCAGTTTCCGGAGAGTAAAAAAATAAATAATTTTGGTGATGTTGTAGCTTATTCTCAGAAGGATGCACACAAAGCGGAAATCTCTCGTTCTTCAGATCACTACGGGTCAAATATTTCCAAAGGAAGAAGAGGTCTTGGTGCTGAATCAACTGATCCCTTGAAACAGGGGGTCGTTCAGAAAGGTGGGCCAGATAGTGAGGAGGGTTTGAACCCAGCTCCAGAGAATTCTTCTACTGCAGCACAAAAACGAGGTTCAACTCTTCAATGTGCAACTACAGCGGAGAATCAGTTAAGTGTTGATTATTCTGTGACCTCTAAAAGAGATAAGAGCACTAACGGGAATGGGATATTTTCAAAAGTAGATTCACGTGATATCCAGAAGGACCATGGAAAACCTGGTGATAGGTATAAGGCCTTTTTCGGTGATGTTGAATTTGAAGATGATGATGATGAATCAAATTCAGAAGAAATGACTCCATCGAGGAAGCTGAAGGAATCCCAAGAAGTTGGGAAAATGAGTTTGGATGACCATAATATTCCAAATGTGAAATTCAATTTTAGAAGTTCAGAAAACATGCGTGGACCAGGAAAAAATCCTGGGGTGACTGGTCAGGCGGCAGCTCCACCGGGAAATGGGCAGAGTTCTGAACCTCCAACACAACAAATGGAAAAGTGGGTTCAATGTGAAAAATGTGAAAAATGGAGACTTCGTCCATTTGGTAGAGACGCTGATGAACTTCCTGATATTTGGACTTGTAGGATGCTGAACTGGCTGTAAGTTCTATCAATTGTTTGTGTGGACTTTTGTAGTTGTTTTTTTTTGTTTTTAGGGCTCACTGTCTTGGGTGATGAAAGTATTCATGTTTTGTTTCTGTCAAGTTAAAAAACTCTTATTTGGTTAACTATGTACATCTGTTATTTTTAATATTATTGGATAAATCCGGTCTTTGCATGAAATGTGTGTGTATATGCATGTGTTGATGGTGAGACCAGTTGTCTGTATAAAGTTTTAAATACCCCATTTTGGCTACTTACTGTTTTCTGATTCCAACAGAGATCGAATGAACTTCTGTAATATCCCTGAGGAAGTGACAACTAATGCTACAAGAGCTTTTTATCATCCTGCTGTTTCTGTTCCCATTGGGGCTTCTGAAAATCGACAAGATGTGCCCGGGAATTCTGTTCCAGCCTCAGTTGGAGTAGCAACAGTCGATGCAACAAATGGTCAAGTGCATCAAAAAGTTGCTGGCCAAACTGTGAAAATCAGCCGGAAGAAGCATGGGTCAACAAGTGCAACATATTCGACTGATGTAGATGGTTCCACTCACTCTTCTAACTCAAGGAAGAAAAACCTCCTCCCATCATCTGGCAAAAGCAATAAGCTGAAGAGAGGAAGTCGCTCTCCTGTTTTAGATGCGAGTGGATACCTGCAAACCAGACATACAAACAGTGACATTGATAAATCTCATGATAACAGAAAGAATGGGAAAGTGTCACTTGTCAATTCTTCCGACAAAGGTAATAATAGTACTCCATAATCTTCTTTGATGTATGTGTTGAAGCTCAAGCCTATCATTTGCATCAATCTTTATCAAACCATTGATGCAGGTAATAATTTGAAGATAAGGAACAAAAGGGAATCTGATGATATAGGTGGTTCGAGAGTTTCCAAAAGGATGAAAACGGAGGAATTACGTAATGACGAAAACTGGGCATCTGACAATGGTGAGGCCTTCCCGAAAGCTGGACGTGGGCATACCACTGGTTTGGCGAATAACATATCTAGTGATGGTCGGCTCAAATATACCAACCATAAGGAGTCGGGGGGTGACGCAAAGAAGAATCCCTTGTCAGTAGTTGACCCCGAAATTCATGCTCCGGGCACTTCAGGCGGGGTTTTTCTGCATTCAGGCAAATCTGATGACAAGAAGAGGAAATCAAAGGAATCTCGTGGTTCGCAGGTTCATGCAGAGCCTCTTTCCAGTGCAGGAAGACGGCATCGGGACTCTGGAGATTCAGTGGAGATGGTGTATGAAAATGGCAGGCAGAAAGGAAAGAAAGCTAGAGTTTCTGAATCTGGGGAGAAAGACACCACTGGCAGCAAAGCAAATGTGGGAGCTGAAAAAAAAGGTGGGGGTTCAAAGGAGCAGCAAAGAGGGCAATCTATGAACAATTCTCTGATTCCAGATTATTCAAAATGTGACATGGGTTCGGTACAACATTCTGCTGCAGCAAATTCAAGCTCATCTAAGATATCTGGTTCGCATAAAATCAAAACCAGCACAGAGGATGTTAAAGGTTCACCTGTTGAATCAGTTTCTTCATCTCCTCTAAGACTTCCTGACCAAAATCCTGATAAGGTCACATCAGCTAGGAACCTTGTTGAAAAAGATGATTTTCATGATTCTGGTCCCCTCATGGGTAGTTCAAGGAAGTTAGGTGGTGAAGATAATGGACGGAATACTCGAGCAGGAATCGGGAAAAAGGAATCAATTCTCCCAGGCAATAATCACGGTGCTGATGTCTATAACGATCAGTTGCTTGAAAACAATCAGTATGCCAGTGAAAAACATTCCTCTGAGCAGTGCCAAGTAGAAGAGATAATAAATACTCAGAAACCTCAAAATAGTGGATCTCACTCTAAGAGATCTGGTAAAGGGTCGTCTTCGCACTCTAAAGACAGGGGACATGCAGTTGCATCTGATATAATTACAGATAAAACTAAGGGTTCTGATAAATCACGTGGTCCTTCGGATCACATTCGTTCATCTGATGAAAAGCCAAACAGCAGAAGAACTAAGTTGGATGATAGATCTGGAACTCCTAACAGGACTGATAAGCTCACTGCCAAGAAAGATACTGCTGAAGGAACATTGGCAGAAAACATTAAAGGGCAAAGACAGAAAGAATCTGGGGGCCATGATATTCAAGATGCCACCAAAAGCCAGGTTAAAAAGCATAGTCTTGACAAGGAACTTGCTCCTGAAAAAATAGCCAAGAAAAACAACCAGGCTGAGGTATTGGGGACTAAGAAATCACACTCACTTCCACCCTTGGCACGATCTCAAGGTGAAACTATTGCAAGTCTCCAACCTGATCCTGGGTCTCAGAAGCAAAATGGTATCAAAGTTTCTGTTGTTAATGCACTTGATAATGGTGATGCATCAAAGATGCCAAACCAGATTAAAAAAGCTGAAAATCAGAATGGTCAGAGTAATACTGTGAGGCAATCTACTTCAAATGTGCATAAGGTTCGGGATACAGAAGCCCCAAGTCCACTTAGAAGGAATTCCTCTAGTCACGCTGCTAATAGTGCTTTAAAAGAAGCAAAAGATTTCAAACACCTGGCGGATCGTCTTAAGGTAGGATGTCTTGTTGACACTGTTATTGATATAATCGTTTCATTATCAGAGTTCCATAACAGAATTCTGTGTTGCAGAATAATGGATCAACAGACAGCACTGGATATTACTTCCAAGCTGTTCTCAAGTTTCTTCATGGAGCCTCTCTGTTGGAATCAGGAATAAGTGAAGGCACAAAGCAGAATGATATAGCACATGCAACACATATTTACAAAACCACAGCAAAGTTATGCGAGTAAGTGACTTACCATGTTAATGTTATTCGGCTGTATGCCCTAAATATACTCTTGACCCCACAGTGGGGATCATAATATGGAAGTTTCATGTCTATGTGGGATAACCTGTGTGCGCTACTCCATTTTGTGCTTCATGGATAAATCTTAATAGCCAATTAGTATTTGATTTTAAGCGTGTTGCTCGAGAATATTAACTTCTTATCCTCTGATAGCAGGTGATTCTTGATTGTTAATGGAGTAGACTATCTTTTTGTTTAACTAGTTATATTTGACAGATATTGTGCCTATGAATATGAAAAGTCAAAAGACATGGCTAACGCTGCTCTGGCTTATAAATGCACGGAGGTTGCTTACCTGCGAGTCGTCTATTCTTCGTATACTGGTGCAACTAGGGACCGGAGTGAATTGCAAGCTGCTTTACAAGTTGTTCCCCCAGGTAAAAAGTTTGGTCCATTACATTCTGAAACATGTCTAAACCAAAATTTTGCTTCCTTGCTACTAGGACGTGACGACTATCATATCTTGTGATTATTGCCTTCTGGTAACTTGAGGCATACTTCTAATCGACTCTTCGGGGTCAAGTAGTCCTGTCTATTTCATCCTATTCAAAATTTCAAACAGACCAGATGAATATCATAAAAGGATAGTAATAATTTTCCTCTTTTGTGCTTCTGACGTTATGCGTAATGAATGGATAATTCTACCATCATGTCTAAGAGCTGTTATAAGTGTGAATCTTGTAGGAATTTGTTTGGCTGATTTATAGGTATATATGCCTTGCTGATTCGCTGTCATTAAACTGATGCAAATTCTGGAGTCCTGATTAGTTTTCAATCTTTTTTTCTGTTTTTAGGTGAATCTCCTTCCTCGTCTGCCTCTGATATTGACAACTTGAACCACCAAGCAATTGCAGACAAGGGTCCACTAGCCAAAGTAATTGGTTCACCCCAAGTTTCTGGAAGCCACATCATCTCTTCACGGGCTCGGGCTGGTTTATTGCGGGTCATGGACTTTGTAAGTAATATGAGTAATTGGATTGACTGCTCATATACATTAACTTCCGACAGGGTCACTTACATGCTCAAAATTGAAAATAAAGCGTCAGTACACTCTGAACTTGATGGAAAACTTTCAATACTTTCAATTTAAAATTATGCAGGATATGAACCTGATTTTGCACTTCAATTCTCTTATTGATAGATTATTATATGTACTTTTAGTTCTTGAGGGAACAGCATTTTGTAGTTCTATTAAATTTTAAGATTAAATGTTAGGACTGATAATAGTAGTATTGGAGTGAAATAGTACATGAGATGTCAATTTTTGTGCCTTTTCATTTTTTATTTATGGAGGCTAGGTCCCATGTTCATATTATATGTTTATTTTACATATTTAAAAGTTTGAACTATGTAACCAAACAATATTGATATGTACATTTTGGCACGATGAATTCTTTAAACCATTCATGAGATGAATTCTTTAAACCATTCATGAGATACTTTAACATACAAAAAGGGTTCCATGTTTCCTCATTCCATAACTGACTGACTAGCTCTCTCTACATCATCATCTAGCTGTTAGGTTATCATGAATCAGCTTTCAGTTGGTGGTCTTTAATGATTGTGCGAGCATGGAATTCGTATGCGGTTTCGTGCTGTGTCAAAACTTTTATTCATCTCCCATCATTCTTTGTAGGCACAGGAAGTTACCAACTCAATGGAAGCCACCAGGAAATCACGGATCGCTTATGCAGCTGCTACATCAAGACTAGGAGAAACTACTGCACATAGAGAGGGCATCAGCTCTCTAAAAAAGGCACTTGATTTCAGCTTTGAAGATGTTGATGGTTTATTGCGTGTCGTGAGAGTTGCTGTTGAAGCTTTGGCCCGGTGAAAATTGAATTATTATGGTGCTCATTTCTTATCTCTCCTTTCTATTAGATGTAAGAGGGAGAAAATTGAAAAGGATCACCCTCTCAACAAACTTCATAAAGAGCTCTGAAGCATGGACATCAGTCGGTGGATCACTTTGACTTACCTGTACAGTTATACTCTGAGTTCGCAGTGCCTGTTCATTCTTTAATGTAGCTGCTTTCTTACAAGGATAAGGGTCTAAAAATATTCAAGACTTGCTTCATACTTGATCGAAGAAACGACCTTCATTAAGTTAAACAAAGGCTAATTTGGATCGTTTGAGATGGTGCAACTTCTATGCGTTTCATCTCCATCATTCCACTGTTTGAGCTGTTTAAGGGATCTTAGTTCTTCCATTGCAAGTATGCTATCCAGAGGATTGAGATGCGTGCTCCTGTAATTATTACCCTTTCTCATAATCGTTACAAAAGTTGATCAATGCTTACTCGTCCAGATCCAGTAAATTTATGTGAAGAAATATGGATTGCAGTCGAAGGTTGGTCATCACTAATTACCGCTGGTACATATTTTGTCCTTTGGGGTAATTTCTCAATAGGTCTGATGCTTTAAATTTTGTTTTGTAGGTCTGATTGTTTTCATCTTTGCTCAGGCAGCGAGTTCCCCTCAGTATTCATGTAGAAAAATAGAATAAGTGCTTAGACTTATCTATGGAAAGGTAGTCTATGCTAACAGCTGTACATATTAATGTGACTTACGAGTTCATTCCAGAGCAAGTATGTGATGCCTTCGATCATGCACATGTCCCGCCCCATTCTGGTTGTATCTTGATATGGATGCGTTCTAACTTATAACAATGTAGAATTTCCCAGGTATGTATACTCTGTCAACTCCTACTATTGCAATTATCCTTTTGTTGGAGTTCCAGGATTTTTGCCTCGTATAATGTGTTTTTTGATTTTGCTCCATGTATCATCATTCGTGCATTTTATATGAGCCAGTTTTTTTCCCGTCCTAAATAAATCGTTCATGCAGGTTCAAGAAGCTTATGAAGGACGCATGTATATTGTGAAGACAGTTCTTTATTCTTTCAGTGATATATGGACTGTATCTATACTAAGAGTACATCTTTTGCTTTGGGACAATTTTGGAAAATTTTGTACTGTGTAACTATTTGTGAGAGAACAATCTAGAAACATAAGTAGCATGTTAGTACTGTCAGCTCTAATGCCGTAAGTTATAGTAGGGTCTAAATGAGGTACTGTAAACTGGTGTCTGGACTCTGGAGGAAGTGTGGAAGTAGAAATTATTTCCTGATATACATACGTAGCTGTTGTACAACAAAATTTATGTATTGTAGAGTCAGCTTTATGTAATGCTAGTAATACTTAAGAGAGTCGAAGTAACACATGGAATCTGTTCGAGGAATCAGTCAAAGCATTGATTCAGTTTGGAATTAAAGAAAAACTTGATTCAGTCACACACGAGCACATTATGTTTGGAAGTAAAGAAAAAGCTCAGAGAAGCTACCGAGTGTTAATTTCTAGTAGAGGAAAAGGAAACACAGGTAAAATTAAGGAGCATGATTGAACATCTGCCTCCTTGGAGTAAAACGTCTAAATGCCGAGAAGCCGTTTATCATACGAGTTGAGAGGGGATAAACCAAATGTAATATGGAGAAAGCTATTTTTTGATAATCCAGCAGGACCCAGGGCTCAGTTTGTCACTTGGATGGTTTGCCTGAAGAGATTATACAGTAGATATAGGCTGGCACAAAAAGAGAGAACAGCTGAGAATCACTCTGTTTTCTGTGGACTCGAGTCTGTAGAACATCTTTTCTTCAGCTGTAGCTACACAGGCAGCTTATACAGCATAATATCTCTGTGGATACCTCCCTTCCCATTTAATTAATTGACATTTTAATAATTTTCCTATTTGCTTATAGACCGTAATGACGACTTATATATTTTTAATTAATAATCATCCAGCTTTTTAAATATTTTTAAACGTTTCATCTTACTCTAGCTTTCTCTTCCTTTCCCATGTTAATTCTTATTAATCTAAATATTTTTAAACGTTTCATCTTACTCTAGCTTTCTCTTCCTTTCCCATGTTAATTCTTATTAATCTCAATTTTATCAGTCTCATCATTGCATAGGCCTCTTAATAGGATACTTAATGGGTAAAGTCTCAGGAAAATTAACTTTTTAATGTGTCTTATTCGTAAGCTTTTTGTAAAACGTAAATTAATTTTAATAGGAGTATGCAGTATGGAGATGTCGGAAGCCTGAATGTTGTTTCAATGTATAGTCTGTGTACTAGAATGGCTTGTAACCCAATGTCTCATCTCTATTTAGCTTATGATTAGTCTGATTCATTTTGTCACCTTGTAAGTTAATTGGTCCAGTTGATTTGAGTTGGTTGGGTTCCATGTTTGGATCTATATAGATCAACGATTGTAATTACTGGATTCGGAAATATAAAAGTAATCAATTATTCCCAAAAGAAGAAGAAATTATGAGTCATGATAAAATCATCACTCTTGATATGGAACGCCATAATCAGCAATATTAGGGGTGAGACCCTGGGTGCGCTGGAGTCGGCAAAATACTATATAGGTAATAATTCAAGATATTGCCTCTAATACTTCAATTCTTATACATTCTGTATATGTATAACTTGCGCACCCACAAGTCAAATCCTCAGACTACATGGAAAAGGTGTGCTTGTAAACCGACCGGAGAGATAGTTTCATCCCGACAACCTTGGCAAGTGATACCTGTGAAGTTCCGTAGCAGATAACGCAAACCTGCACTGCTCCCTTATGTTTATACAAAAAGGCCTTAGAGAACTTGTACTCGAATATCTCCGAGCATTAAGCTTCGTATTTTAGCATATAACAATAGCATGCAATAAAAATAATGGCCAACAGAAAGTAACAATAAAAGCATTTTGGACGACCAACAAATCTTGCTGGTCGAAAGTTATATACAGCAATGGTAGTTCTGTATGTATCACAAAAATCTGGAGTCTATTTCTATCCCGAAAATCATAATTCGAAAAGCATTAAAGTGCATAACCCACATAGAGATTCTAGAATGCACAAAATGGGAAAATAGCACCTAGTTCTGCCGACATGTTGCACAGTTATAAATGCAGAATGTGAGAACAAAAAATAAAGCCATGATCAGATCTCCACTTCAACATCAAATCCCAGCACCTCCAAACTTCCAACCAGTCTCAGGCCAAGTATTTGAACACGTTGGTGTCACTTTTGTCTCTCTCCAGATACTCCCTCGTTATCAGATCCTCAATCCTCTTTTTGATTAATCTAACATCCGGCTGCATAAACGAATTGCATTCATATCAAATCCAAAATCAGTGCAAGTATACATGGTATTGCGAAATTCACCCAAATTAAGCAATTAGTCATACCTTGAACATTCGACTCAACTGACTAATACATTCCATGACTAGTTGTTGATAATCCAACACTTTGCGGCTCTTCATGATCCGAACAAGTGATGCATCAATGGCATATCGCCTATCCTTGTCAACATCTTCGACCACCTTTTTCCTTTCATCTACTGGAGGCAGGGGTATCTGTAAAAAGAAGAAAAATGTAAGACACTGATAATAACCATGAAAACGGACATGCCATAAAAGGGCTTGCAGTATCATCACAATCTACCCTCTGATTAATCTATATCATCAAACTAACACTTGCAAGAAGATTTGAGAAACCAGGTGGTGAGTTTGCGGTATAATTTCAACCTCAGCAGGTGTGAGGTGTAAGTAGTGCAAGTAAACTAAAAGATATTTTGGCATGTAACCCACCCTTATCCTCCTCAATCTGTCAGTGAAATTAGAGTTGTAAACAAACGAGTCCTTTAGAGTCACTGATTTGGTAGGTGGCTCTTTGTTTAGGATCTTGTATTTTGCACATGATAGTGAATGCAACAGCCTGACCAAATCGTCATCACCCAAATTTGTTTGACTCCTGATATCTGAGAAACTGAGCTTATTCTCCGTACTGAATAGCAACAAAACAGCAGCCTGGAGACAAAATTTAAGGGAAAAGTAATTAAAAAAAACAAAAACAAAACAAATAATTAGATGTCCATAATCTTCCAGAGTAAGCAGATTAGGTGCAAATCAATTGAAAAGGAGTAATCATGCACACTTACTTGATATGTCGTCATAATCAACTCCATTGTTTTGTGCTCGAATTTCGCATTTATATGACAGGTTCCTAACGAATAAATCCAAGT
>JAQRGC012308227.1:0-17575 GCA_028659135.1 Plantago lanceolata | reverse complement strand
CTTTCTAAGTTAACTTGGTTCAATTAAAGTCGAATTCATTGAAATATAGTCAAGTTAAGATTCAATGAATTTAGTTCGATTAACTACAAGTCTGCTTACTTATTTACATTTATTATAAATAAATTCATTTTAACTTCATTAAATTATGTTCGATTCAGTTCAACGTCATTTTAAACTGATATATAAAAAAAGAGGTGGTTTGGCGCCATTAAACTCTGCTCAATGATATTCACATTGCAGTCACAAGGTTCGACGAAGCCCATATCTGCTTCTTCTAGTTGACGATCTCCTGATTTTAGATGTAACCTAGCTAAGAATTATGATAGTTCCGCGGAGCTATGTGGGCTTACCAATTACCAATACCAACCTCTTTGTCAGCTCTGCTCAGCTCTGCTCAGCTCATTATTTATATATTGGACCGACTGAAATTTTCCTAAATGGACTTTCGACATGGACTTCACCGGTACCTTTCGTGATGATGTTCGTTTAAATTTGTGATATCGTTTGTATCCGACTCCATATATTACCAACAAAAGAGAAAAAGTTCTCAATGATGGCAATGCTACTCCATTTTGCTAAAACATGAAGTATGCAAAGGATCAGGTGACCAATATTTAATTGGGCCGGTGGGCCTGGCTGCCCCTTAGAAATGTACACTATAAATATCTGACCCTGTCACACTTCGTCTCTTTCCCCTGGATTACTTTCTCGAGAAGCTCGAGGGTTTTAGCTCTGCTCGACTGGTTTAGCGAAGGAACCGCCACGGTTAACCGTTTATCCTCCGTTGCAGCACCGGAGGTGAGACGATCGTTCATTTATCCGTTTGGTTTACCTTTTCTCTGATGGAGATGGTTGTTTTTTCTAGTGGATTCTGTGTTTTGCTAGCTGATTCGGTAAAGTTGTGTTGTCTATGGTAATTCTGTAGAGTCCTATATGAAGATGACTGGTTCATTGTTTACCGCATCTAGTAGAGTCCTTTTTTTGCTCGAACTGTTTATCAATGGTTGATTAGGATTTAGGCAGTCCATTTATGCATCAAAAGCTTCATTCTAGTCTGTTACTGTTCATTAAAGCCGTGCTCTATCAGTCGATTGAAGGTCTTTCACCTTTTATAGATGTATCGTTCCTGATTTAGTGTGCTTGTTGGTGATTACCGTGGAGAATTCTGTGTTTGTGCGGATTATGCTGTTGATGTTGTTGATTTTGTTGCTTTGTTTCATTTATTTTGTTATAGAAGGGGAAAGGTGCTATGTCTTGTCTATCTATATTGAAAACATCTGATGTTTAAGGCCAAACAATCTAGACTAGTTGATGGGTAATGCAGGTATTGTTGGTAATCGAATAACCCTAGGTAGCTTCTGCTTGCTTCATTTTTGCCTCCATACTTTGTGCTGGTGTGTGTTTGATTTGGGGATCAATGATTTGACTGTTTTATCTTTAATTGATTCAATGTTTTAGTTCACTTTTGTGACTGCCGGACAATTTTATGGTAGGAGAAATCTATGGTATCTAGCTAGCAGAACCAGTAGAACTTACTTTTGTATGACTATAATTGTGATCTGCTTTCTGTTTGTTGCTTGCGTAACGCAGGACAAATTTAAGTAATGATGGCAGACAGAAGTAAGGAACCTATTTTGTTGGAAGAAGGATGGTCTTTCATGGAGAATGGCATCAGAAAGCTGAAGAAAATTTTGGCGGAGGAACCAGAGTCCTTTGGTTCAGAAGAGTACATGTTGCTGTACACGTATCCTTTACTTGCATCATGCATAGTATATATATTATAATGTCTAGTTTATGTGTCTCTGTGGATAGATACAAGTTATGTGATGATCCTTGACATGAACACAGCAAGATATATGATATGTGTACCCAGAAACCTCCGTATGATTATTCTGCTCAGCTGTATGATAATTACAAGGCTGCTGTTGAGGATTATCTCCGATCCACGGTAATTTATGAACATGTTGATGATAATGATTTTATTCGTAATAATTCGTTAATTCAACTTGAATATTTCTACTCTTATGGAACATGATTTTGTCATGTTTATATGTCTCTACTGTACGGTTACCTGATGGATCCCTTTATCTTATTTTAATAGGTTGTTCCATCTCTGAGGGAGAAACACGATGAGTTTATGCTTAGGGAGCTTGTGAAGACATGGGCTAATCATAAAGTGATGGTCAAGTGGCTCTCACGATTCTTTAACTATATTGATCGATATTTTGTAGCTCGAAGGTCATTTCCTGGTCTCAAAGAAGTTGGACTAGTTTGCTTTCGAGATCTGGTTCGTCACAAATCCTATTTTCTCTTTTTTATGTTTTATTATTTTTTTTTAAATTTAAATTTTGCTCTATTTTGCACCTTTCCTTTTTTATGCATGACCTGAAATCAAATTAGTATACTTACCCTCAAGAACTTGTTGTTTGAATTCGGGTGATAGGTTTACCAAGATTTCAAAACCAAAGCCAGAAATGCCGTCATTGCTTTGGTGAGGACTTGTCGTACTTCAGTTTATGCTATCTACTCCATAAGCCATTACTAAGAATTTAGCCCCATGCTCTATGGTGCAGATCGACAGTGAGCGTGAGGGTGAGCAGATTGACAGAGCTCTGCTTAAGAATGTAATAGATATATATGTTGAAATAGGGATGACGCAAATGGACCACTATGAGAAGGACTTTGAAGAGCCATTCCTAATCGACACTTCTCAGTACTACTCTCGTAAAGCATCAAACTGGATTGTTGAGGATTCTTGCCCAGATTACATGTTGAAGGTAGTGTGCAATACCTTTCAGCTTATTGCAGTACATATTAAAAAAGTAAATCTAAATCATTATATATATGAATCGATAGGCGGAGGAGTGCTTGAAAAAGGAGTATGAACGCGTTTCTCATTATTTGCATTCAAGCAGTGAGAAAAAGCTCTTGGAGGTTTGTTTTTTTGGTTTATTTTATTTTATTGTTTGCTTGTTTTGTTTTTGGTTTTAAATCCTTTTTACATGATTACATCATCATTCCACAATAAGTTGATGTTTTGCACTATCTCGTCATTCTAAATTCTGATAACATACTAATTTTGCAGAAGGTGGAACACGAGTTGTTGGTAACATATTCCAGCCAGTTGCTGGATAAGGAGCAATCTGGATGCCGTGCCTTGCTGCGAGATGATAAGGTACCTGTACTCGTCTTGTTTGCCATTTGGAAATTTGATCTAAAACTAGCTATAAAAGTAGATATCTAACTTTTGCTTTCTCTGCATGCATGTTGTTAGGTGGATGACCTCTCTAGGATGTACAGGCTTTTCAATAGAATTACAAAGGGATTGGAACCTGTTGCCTCCACGTTCAAGGCGGTATGTATTATTACAATTCTTAATATGTATAGTCCATTAGTTTGGTTATTCCCAATTGTTTATGATGCTCTACTGTGCAGCATGTGACTCATGAAGGCATGGTTTTAGTCCAACAAGCTGAAGATGCTGCCACTAAGAAGGTGAGTGGTTGGCATAATTTGTTAGCATAGTTTGATGGTTCTCCCTTGGGTGCCATTTAGGCTGTTGTTTTAACTGGTTACAAGTCTTTCATAATGACTAAAGTATTGATTTATGTAGATATACATTCTTATATCATATTAAGGTGCAAATTTAAATATTGAAAGTATATATTGACACTAATTCTAGTACAACTAATTTTTTTGTTTAAATTTTAACTCACAGGCTGAGAATGCTGGTGGAACTCATGAGCAGGTAAAGTGCTTTTACAATCTTGTTCATATGTATATCTTATCTAATATTTTTCCCAATGTTCAATTGTGCATTCACTGTGCAGCCATTTGTGAAAAATGTGATTGAGCTCCATGACAAGTATTATGAATACGTCATCAATTGTTTCTCCAACCATGCTCTGTTTCACAAGGTATAAGTTCAGAATAATGGTTTTATTTTCTTTTCTGAATGGTAATCATTGCTTACGAATGCTTTATTTTGATTTCTAGGCTTTAAAAGAATCTTTTGAGGTGTTCTGCAACAAAACTGTTGCCGGCGTCTCTACTGCCGAACTCTTGTCTGCATACTGTGATAATGTTCTTAAGAAAGGCGGGAATGAGAAACTGAGCGATGAAGCCATAGAGGACATACTTGAGAAGGTATGATTTTTGTTTCATGGATGGAGTTGTGGTGGTTCGTTGGACATGATGTATGATATATTAAGATATTCTCATTTTACAGGTTGTCAAGCTTCTTGCGTATATCAGTGATAAGGACCTGTTTGCTGAATTCTATAGGTGAGATAACTTATTCTTTGAGTTATATACGTATCTGTAATCTGTGCATAACATGATACTCACCCTGCATTGTATTGCTTATGCATTTATCTGTGCATAACATGATACTCAATCTGCATTGTATCGCTTTTGCACAGGAAGAAGCTATCCCGCCGGTTGCTCTTTGAAAAAAGTGCAAGTGATGAGCACGAAAGAATTATTTTGACGAAGTTGAAACAACAGTGTGGCGGTCAGTTCACGTCAAAGATGGAGGGAATGGTAAAATCTGGAAGGGAATTCTTCACCCAACTTATTTTGTGACTAATTTGACATCAAATCTTATTCTTATTTATTATTATTATTATTTTTATTTCTAGGTTACTGATTTGGCCTTAGCGAAAGATAATCAAACCAACTTCCAGGAGTACCTTAGCAGCAACAGAGCAGCTAAGCTTGGGATGGAGCTGAATGTCACCGTTCTCACAACTGGGTTTTGGCCTAGTTATAAATGTTCTGATTTGGTTCTTCCTGCAGAGATGGTATTATACATTTTATTTGCTTAAGATTCTCAATTTTTGTGGTCATTATATAAGGAATTTGTATAGTAGGCCTCATTCAAACTACATTTGTTTCAGGTGAAGTGCGTTGAGGTTTTCAAGGAGTTTTATCAAACAAAAACTAAACATAGGAAACTTACTTGGATTTATTCGTTAGGAACCTGTCATATAAATGCGAAATTCGAGCACAAAACAATGGAGTTGATTATGACGACATATCAAGTAAGTGTGCATGATTACTCCTTTTCAATTGATTTGCACCTAATCTGCTTACTCTGGAAGATTATGGACATCTAATTATTTGTTTTGTTTTTGTTTTTTTTAATTACTTTTCCCTTAAATTTTGTCTCCAGGCTGCTGTTTTGTTGCTATTCAGTACGGAGAATAAGCTCAGTTTCTCAGATATCAGGAGTCAAACAAATTTGGGTGATGACGATTTGGTCAGGCTGTTGCATTCACTATCATGTGCAAAATACAAGATCCTAAACAAAGAGCCACCTACCAAATCAGTGACTCTAAAGGACTCGTTTGTTTACAACTCTAATTTCACTGACAGATTGAGGAGGATAAGGGTGGGTTACATGCCAAAATATCTTTTAGTTTACTTGCACTACTTACACCTCACACCTGCTGAGGTTGAAATTATACCGCAAACTCACCACCTGGTTTCTCAAATCTTCTTGCAAGTGTTAGTTTGATGATATAGATTAATCAGAGGGTAGATTGTGATGATACTGCAAGCCCTTTTATGGCATGTCCGTTTTCATGGTTATTATCAGTGTCTTACATTTTTCTTCTTTTTACAGATACCCCTGCCTCCAGTAGATGAAAGGAAAAAGGTGGTCGAAGATGTTGACAAGGATAGGCGATATGCCATTGATGCATCACTTGTTCGGATCATGAAGAGCCGCAAAGTGTTGGATTATCAACAACTAGTCATGGAATGTATTAGTCAGTTGAGTCGAATGTTCAAGGTATGACTAATTGCTTAATTTGGGTGAATTTCGCAATACCATGTATACTTGCACTGATTTTGGATTTGATATGAATGCAATTCGTTTATGCAGCCGGATGTTAGATTAATCAAAAAGAGGATTGAGGATCTGATAACGAGGGAGTATCTGGAGAGAGACAAAAGTGACACCAACGTGTTCAAATACTTGGCCTGAGACTGGTTGGAAGTTTGGAGGTGCTGGGATTTGATGTTGAAGTGGAGATCTGATCATGGCTTTATTTTTTGTTCTCACATTCTGCATTTATAACTGTGCAACATGTCGGCAGAACTAGGTGCTATTTTCCCATTTTGTGCATTCTAGAATCTCTATGTGGGTTATGCACTTTAATGCTTTTCGAATTATGATTTTCGGGATAGAAATAGACTCCAGATTTTTGTGATACATACAGAACTACCATTGCTGTATATAACTTTCGACCAGCAAGATTTGTTGGTCGTCCAAAATGCTTTTATTGTTACTTTCTGTTGGCCATTATTTTTATTGCATGCTATTGTTATATGCTAAAATACGAAGCTTAATGCTCGGAGATATTCGAGTACAAGTTCTCTAAGGCCTTTTTGTATAAACATAAGGGAGCAGTGCAGGTTTGCGTTATCTGCTACGGAACTTCACAGGTATCACTTGCCAAGGTTGTCGGGATGAAACTATCTCTCCGGTCGGTTTACAAGCACACCTTTTCCATGTAGTCTGAGGATTTGACTTGTGGGTGCGCAAGTTATACATATACAGAATGTATAAGAATTGAAGTATTAGAGGCAATATCTTGAATTATTACCTATATAGTATTTTGCCGACTCCAGCGCACCCAGGGTCTCACCCCTAATATTGCTGATTATGGCGTTCCATATCAAGAGTGATGATTTTATCATGACTCATAATTTCTTCTTCTTTTGGGAATAATTGATTACTTTTATATTTCCGAATCCAGTAATTACAATCGTTGATCTATATAGATCCAAACATGGAACCCAACCAACTCAAATCAACTGGACCAATTAACTTACAAGGTGACAAAATGAATCAGACTAATCATAAGCTAAATAGAGATGAGACATTGGGTTACAAGCCATTCTAGTACACAGACTATACATTGAAACAACATTCAGGCTTCCGACATCTCCATACTGCATACTCCTATTAAAATTAATTTACGTTTTACAAAAAGCTTACGAATAAGACACATTAAAAAGTTAATTTTCCTGAGACTTTACCCATTAAGTATCCTATTAAGAGGCCTATGCAATGATGAGACTGATAAAATTGAGATTAATAAGAATTAACATGGGAAAGGAAGAGAAAGCTAGAGTAAGATGAAACGTTTAAAAATATTTAGATTAATAAGAATTAACATGGGAAAGGAAGAGAAAGCTAGAGTAAGATGAAACGTTTAAAAATATTTAAAAAGCTGGATGATTATTAATTAAAAATATATAAGTCGTCATTACGGTCTATAAGCAAATAGGAAAATTATTAAAATGTCAATTAATTAAATGGGAAGGGAGGTATCCACAGAGATATTATGCTGTATAAGCTGCCTGTGTAGCTACAGCTGAAGAAAAGATGTTCTACAGACTCGAGTCCACAGAAAACAGAGTGATTCTCAGCTGTTCTCTCTTTTTGTGCCAGCCTATATCTACTGTATAATCTCTTCAGGCAAACCATCCAAGTGACAAACTGAGCCCTGGGTCCTGCTGGATTATCAAAAAATAGCTTTCTCCATATTACATTTGGTTTATCCCCTCTCAACTCGTATGATAAACGGCTTCTCGGCATTTAGACGTTTTACTCCAAGGAGGCAGATGTTCAATCATGCTCCTTAATTTTACCTGTGTTTCCTTTTCCTCTACTAGAAATTAACACTCGGTAGCTTCTCTGAGCTTTTTCTTTACTTCCAAACATAATGTGCTCGTGTGTGACTGAATCAAGTTTTTCTTTAATTCCAAACTGAATCAATGCTTTGACTGATTCCTCGAACAGATTCCATGTGTTACTTCGACTCTCTTAAGTATTACTAGCATTACATAAAGCTGACTCTACAATACATAAATTTTGTTGTACAACAGCTACGTATGTATATCAGGAAATAATTTCTACTTCCACACTTCCTCCAGAGTCCAGACACCAGTTTACAGTACCTCATTTAGACCCTACTATAACTTACGGCATTAGAGCTGACAGTACTAACATGCTACTTATGTTTCTAGATTGTTCTCTCACAAATAGTTACACAGTACAAAATTTTCCAAAATTGTCCCAAAGCAAAAGATGTACTCTTAGTATAGATACAGTCCATATATCACTGAAAGAATAAAGAACTGTCTTCACAATATACATGCGTCCTTCATAAGCTTCTTGAACCTGCATGAACGATTTATTTAGGACGGGAAAAAAACTGGCTCATATAAAATGCACGAATGATGATACATGGAGCAAAATCAAAAAACACATTATACGAGGCAAAAATCCTGGAACTCCAACAAAAGGATAATTGCAATAGTAGGAGTTGACAGAGTATACATACCTGGGAAATTCTACATTGTTATAAGTTAGAACGCATCCATATCAAGATACAACCAGAATGGGGCGGGACATGTGCATGATCGAAGGCATCACATACTTGCTCTGGAATGAACTCGTAAGTCACATTAATATGTACAGCTGTTAGCATAGACTACCTTTCCATAGATAAGTCTAAGCACTTATTCTATTTTTCTACATGAATACTGAGGGGAACTCGCTGCCTGAGCAAAGATGAAAACAATCAGACCTACAAAACAAAATTTAAAGCATCAGACCTATTGAGAAATTACCCCAAAGGACAAAATATGTACCAGCGGTAATTAGTGATGACCAACCTTCGACTGCAATCCATATTTCTTCACATAAATTTACTGGATCTGGACGAGTAAGCATTGATCAACTTTTGTAACGATTATGAGAAAGGGTAATAATTACAGGAGCACGCATCTCAATCCTCTGGATAGCATACTTGCAATGGAAGAACTAAGATCCCTTAAACAGCTCAAACAGTGGAATGATGGAGATGAAACGCATAGAAGTTGCACCATCTCAAACGATCCAAATTAGCCTTTGTTTAACTTAATGAAGGTCGTTTCTTCGATCAAGTATGAAGCAAGTCTTGAATATTTTTAGACCCTTATCCTTGTAAGAAAGCAGCTACATTAAAGAATGAACAGGCACTGCGAACTCAGAGTATAACTGTACAGGTAAGTCAAAGTGATCCACCGACTGATGTCCATGCTTCAGAGCTCTTTATGAAGTTTGTTGAGAGGGTGATCCTTTTCAATTTTCTCCCTCTTACATCTAATAGAAAGGAGAGATAAGAAATGAGCACCATAATAATTCAATTTTCACCGGGCCAAAGCTTCAACAGCAACTCTCACGACACGCAATAAACCATCAACATCTTCAAAGCTGAAATCAAGTGCCTTTTTTAGAGAGCTGATGCCCTCTCTATGTGCAGTAGTTTCTCCTAGTCTTGATGTAGCAGCTGCATAAGCGATCCGTGATTTCCTGGTGGCTTCCATTGAGTTGGTAACTTCCTGTGCCTACAAAGAATGATGGGAGATGAATAAAAGTTTTGACACAGCACGAAACCGCATACGAATTCCATGCTCGCACAATCATTAAAGACCACCAACTGAAAGCTGATTCATGATAACCTAACAGCTAGATGATGATGTAGAGAGAGCTAGTCAGTCAGTTATGGAATGAGGAAACATGGAACCCTTTTTGTATGTTAAAGTATCTCATGAATGGTTTAAAGAATTCATCTCATGAATGGTTTAAAGAATTCATCGTGCCAAAATGTACATATCAATATTGTTTGGTTACATAGTTCAAACTTTTAAATATGTAAAATAAACATATAATATGAACATGGGACCTAGCCTCCATAAATAAAAAATGAAAAGGCACAAAAATTGACATCTCATGTACTATTTCACTCCAATACTACTATTATCAGTCCTAACATTTAATCTTAAAATTTAATAGAACTACAAAATGCTGTTCCCTCAAGAACTAAAAGTACATATAATAATCTATCAATAAGAGAATTGAAGTGCAAAATCAGGTTCATATCCTGCATAATTTTAAATTGAAAGTATTGAAAGTTTTCCATCAAGTTCAGAGTGTACTGACGCTTTATTTTCAATTTTGAGCATGTAAGTGACCCTGTCGGAAGTTAATGTATATGAGCAGTCAATCCAATTACTCATATTACTTACAAAGTCCATGACCCGCAATAAACCAGCCCGAGCCCGTGAAGAGATGATGTGGCTTCCAGAAACTTGGGGTGAACCAATTACTTTGGCTAGTGGACCCTTGTCTGCAATTGCTTGGTGGTTCAAGTTGTCAATATCAGAGGCAGACGAGGAAGGAGATTCACCTAAAAACAGAAAAAAAGATTGAAAACTAATCAGGACTCCAGAATTTGCATCAGTTTAATGACAGCGAATCAGCAAGGCATATATACCTATAAATCAGCCAAACAAATTCCTACAAGATTCACACTTATAACAGCTCTTAGACATGATGGTAGAATTATCCATTCATTACGCATAACGTCAGAAGCACAAAAGAGGAAAATTATTACTATCCTTTTATGATATTCATCTGGTCTGTTTGAAATTTTGAATAGGATGAAATAGACAGGACTACTTGACCCCGAAGAGTCGATTAGAAGTATGCCTCAAGTTACCAGAAGGCAATAATCACAAGATATGATAGTCGTCACGTCCTAGTAGCAAGGAAGCAAAATTTTGGTTTAGACATGTTTCAGAATGTAATGGACCAAACTTTTTACCTGGGGGAACAACTTGTAAAGCAGCTTGCAATTCACTCCGGTCCCTAGTTGCACCAGTATACGAAGAATAGACGACTCGCAGGTAAGCAACCTCCGTGCATTTATAAGCCAGAGCAGCGTTAGCCATGTCTTTTGACTTTTCATATTCATAGGCACAATATCTGTCAAATATAACTAGTTAAACAAAAAGATAGTCTACTCCATTAACAATCAAGAATCACCTGCTATCAGAGGATAAGAAGTTAATATTCTCGAGCAACACGCTTAAAATCAAATACTAATTGGCTATTAAGATTTATCCATGAAGCACAAAATGGAGTAGCGCACACAGGTTATCCCACATAGACATGAAACTTCCATATTATGATCCCCACTGTGGGGTCAAGAGTATATTTAGGGCATACAGCCGAATAACATTAACATGGTAAGTCACTTACTCGCATAACTTTGCTGTGGTTTTGTAAATATGTGTTGCATGTGCTATATCATTCTGCTTTGTGCCTTCACTTATTCCTGATTCCAACAGAGAGGCTCCATGAAGAAACTTGAGAACAGCTTGGAAGTAATATCCAGTGCTGTCTGTTGATCCATTATTCTGCAACACAGAATTCTGTTATGGAACTCTGATAATGAAACGATTATATCAATAACAGTGTCAACAAGACATCCTACCTTAAGACGATCCGCCAGGTGTTTGAAATCTTTTGCTTCTTTTAAAGCACTATTAGCAGCGTGACTAGAGGAATTCCTTCTAAGTGGACTTGGGGCTTCTGTATCCCGAACCTTATGCACATTTGAAGTAGATTGCCTCACAGTATTACTCTGACCATTCTGATTTTCAGCTTTTTTAATCTGGTTTGGCATCTTTGATGCATCACCATTATCAAGTGCATTAACAACAGAAACTTTGATACCATTTTGCTTCTGAGACCCAGGATCAGGTTGGAGACTTGCAATAGTTTCACCTTGAGATCGTGCCAAGGGTGGAAGTGAGTGTGATTTCTTAGTCCCCAATACCTCAGCCTGGTTGTTTTTCTTGGCTATTTTTTCAGGAGCAAGTTCCTTGTCAAGACTATGCTTTTTAACCTGGCTTTTGGTGGCATCTTGAATATCATGGCCCCCAGATTCTTTCTGTCTTTGCCCTTTAATGTTTTCTGCCAATGTTCCTTCAGCAGTATCTTTCTTGGCAGTGAGCTTATCAGTCCTGTTAGGAGTTCCAGATCTATCATCCAACTTAGTTCTTCTGCTGTTTGGCTTTTCATCAGATGAACGAATGTGATCCGAAGGACCACGTGATTTATCAGAACCCTTAGTTTTATCTGTAATTATATCAGATGCAACTGCATGTCCCCTGTCTTTAGAGTGCGAAGACGACCCTTTACCAGATCTCTTAGAGTGAGATCCACTATTTTGAGGTTTCTGAGTATTTATTATCTCTTCTACTTGGCACTGCTCAGAGGAATGTTTTTCACTGGCATACTGATTGTTTTCAAGCAACTGATCGTTATAGACATCAGCACCGTGATTATTGCCTGGGAGAATTGATTCCTTTTTCCCGATTCCTGCTCGAGTATTCCGTCCATTATCTTCACCACCTAACTTCCTTGAACTACCCATGAGGGGACCAGAATCATGAAAATCATCTTTTTCAACAAGGTTCCTAGCTGATGTGACCTTATCAGGATTTTGGTCAGGAAGTCTTAGAGGAGATGAAGAAACTGATTCAACAGGTGAACCTTTAACATCCTCTGTGCTGGTTTTGATTTTATGCGAACCAGATATCTTAGATGAGCTTGAATTTGCTGCAGCAGAATGTTGTACCGAACCCATGTCACATTTTGAATAATCTGGAATCAGAGAATTGTTCATAGATTGCCCTCTTTGCTGCTCCTTTGAACCCCCACCTTTTTTTTCAGCTCCCACATTTGCTTTGCTGCCAGTGGTGTCTTTCTCCCCAGATTCAGAAACTCTAGCTTTCTTTCCTTTCTGCCTGCCATTTTCATACACCATCTCCACTGAATCTCCAGAGTCCCGATGCCGTCTTCCTGCACTGGAAAGAGGCTCTGCATGAACCTGCGAACCACGAGATTCCTTTGATTTCCTCTTCTTGTCATCAGATTTGCCTGAATGCAGAAAAACCCCGCCTGAAGTGCCCGGAGCATGAATTTCGGGGTCAACTACTGACAAGGGATTCTTCTTTGCGTCACCCCCCGACTCCTTATGGTTGGTATATTTGAGCCGACCATCACTAGATATGTTATTCGCCAAACCAGTGGTATGCCCACGTCCAGCTTTCGGGAAGGCCTCACCATTGTCAGATGCCCAGTTTTCGTCATTACGTAATTCCTCCGTTTTCATCCTTTTGGAAACTCTCGAACCACCTATATCATCAGATTCCCTTTTGTTCCTTATCTTCAAATTATTACCTGCATCAATGGTTTGATAAAGATTGATGCAAATGATAGGCTTGAGCTTCAACACATACATCAAAGAAGATTATGGAGTACTATTATTACCTTTGTCGGAAGAATTGACAAGTGACACTTTCCCATTCTTTCTGTTATCATGAGATTTATCAATGTCACTGTTTGTATGTCTGGTTTGCAGGTATCCACTCGCATCTAAAACAGGAGAGCGACTTCCTCTCTTCAGCTTATTGCTTTTGCCAGATGATGGGAGGAGGTTTTTCTTCCTTGAGTTAGAAGAGTGAGTGGAACCATCTACATCAGTCGAATATGTTGCACTTGTTGACCCATGCTTCTTCCGGCTGATTTTCACAGTTTGGCCAGCAACTTTTTGATGCACTTGACCATTTGTTGCATCGACTGTTGCTACTCCAACTGAGGCTGGAACAGAATTCCCGGGCACATCTTGTCGATTTTCAGAAGCCCCAATGGGAACAGAAACAGCAGGATGATAAAAAGCTCTTGTAGCATTAGTTGTCACTTCCTCAGGGATATTACAGAAGTTCATTCGATCTCTGTTGGAATCAGAAAACAGTAAGTAGCCAAAATGGGGTATTTAAAACTTTATACAGACAACTGGTCTCACCATCAACACATGCATATACACACACATTTCATGCAAAGACCGGATTTATCCAATAATATTAAAAATAACAGATGTACATAGTTAACCAAATAAGAGTTTTTTAACTTGACAGAAACAAAACATGAATACTTTCATCACCCAAGACAGTGAGCCCTAAAAACAAAAAAAAACAACTACAAAAGTCCACACAAACAATTGATAGAACTTACAGCCAGTTCAGCATCCTACAAGTCCAAATATCAGGAAGTTCATCAGCGTCTCTACCAAATGGACGAAGTCTCCATTTTTCACATTTTTCACATTGAACCCACTTTTCCATTTGTTGTGTTGGAGGTTCAGAACTCTGCCCATTTCCCGGTGGAGCTGCCGCCTGACCAGTCACCCCAGGATTTTTTCCTGGTCCACGCATGTTTTCTGAACTTCTAAAATTGAATTTCACATTTGGAATATTATGGTCATCCAAACTCATTTTCCCAACTTCTTGGGATTCCTTCAGCTTCCTCGATGGAGTCATTTCTTCTGAATTTGATTCATCATCATCATCTTCAAATTCAACATCACCGAAAAAGGCCTTATACCTATCACCAGGTTTTCCATGGTCCTTCTGGATATCACGTGAATCTACTTTTGAAAATATCCCATTCCCGTTAGTGCTCTTATCTCTTTTAGAGGTCACAGAATAATCAACACTTAACTGATTCTCCGCTGTAGTTGCACATTGAAGAGTTGAACCTCGTTTTTGTGCTGCAGTAGAAGAATTCTCTGGAGCTGGGTTCAAACCCTCCTCACTATCTGGCCCACCTTTCTGAACGACCCCCTGTTTCAAGGGATCAGTTGATTCAGCACCAAGACCTCTTCTTCCTTTGGAAATATTTGACCCGTAGTGATCTGAAGAACGAGAGATTTCCGCTTTGTGTGCATCCTTCTGAGAATAAGCTACAACATCACCAAAATTATTTATTTTTTTACTCTCCGGAAACTGACCAGAAGAACCCATCCTTCCTACCAATTTCTCACCTATGCCAACATCTTGGTGAGATTCACCACTCAGATGTTCCTTCTCTGTAACTCCAGGGAAGGATTCCCCCTTTGCCTCATCTTTTGGAGCAGCTGCATGAACAGTTGGAGTGGGCAAACGATATGCGGGCTCCTCGATGGTGTTCCGTGAACTTGATAAAAGTGGGAGTTTCAATGCATTAGAGACAAGTTCTTCATAGCCTAAAGCATCAATATTAGCTTCCTTTTCTTTCTTCACCCGAGAACTGGTATCCTTTAGATCAATGTCACTTTTTCGATTTGATGGTTTACTAGAGAAAGCATCAGGCTTTTCGGAGGACTTCAATTTTCTGTGCTCCAGAACTTTCTGGTTGTTCCTGTTGGAATGAAATCCATTTGATACCGAGGCAAGATTTTCTAGACCTCGCTTGTCATCAGGTTCTGATTCGATCTTAACCCATGGTTTTCTAGTTTCGCTCAGACAAATCAAATGTTCCTGCAGGGGGGATAAGAGTAGGCCCCTGGGAAATGACGTCATAATCTGCTCAAACAAAGCAATTTTTTTTACATTCCCTTAGTTGGATTTTAGACCGATAAAATAGTAGAAATCAATCAGAAAAGTAAGACCACAATTTACCTCAAGGATGCTGGAAGGGGATTCCTCCGGCGCGTCCAAAACTTTACCACAAAGACCTTCACTAGTTGCTGGACTGTCATCCAACGAAGACGATGGGGAAACAACAAGTCCAAGACCACTGTAGATTTCAGCATTCTTCCGTGTCGATAAATTTTCAGAACCAACTTTGAGACGGACCTTCAGAGTTTTCTGATCAGAAGGATTTATAGACTTCACGGGAACTCCACACTTTGAATCGGATTCTTCAGCATATCTGGACAGTAGATAGGCATTTCCTTTTGTGGAATTACCAACTGCCAAAGTTCTTCCTGCAGCATCAGATGGCCTTGCTGAAGGTGAAGCGCTTGACGATGTTAAGGAGCTTTGTCTACGTTCCTGATTTAAACACATGCTAGTAAATCAAACTTTTCATCTTTTTAGGAAAAGATAAAATGTTGCTGCAAACAAAAGACAGATACAAACAATACCTCTAAATGAAGCTTTCTTGGAGATCTCAGGGAGTCGTTATGACCATCTTGCTGGCTTTTTGCATGAGACCAAGGTGGGGAGCGCTGATAAGTAGGTAAAAATGAACCATAGCCACCAAATTTTGCACCTGTTGCATATTCAAGTTCCATATCAATACTTTATATTCAGAATCTGGAACACAATTTATGTGGCTCACTATCATTTAACTTACCCAAATTCTCAGCCGAGACTCCACCTTCAAAATCTTTCTGAAAGTGCCCCAGAACATTCTGGATTTTCTCCTCCTTCAAAAGAGTACACGTAAAGATTTGTGAAATTCACATCCTACGTAGCAACCAAGAATCTCTATGACAAATATAAAGCTTCACTTTCCCAATTGACACGGCTTATTCTACCTATCCTTGTCTTTTCGATCCAGGAAAAATCGACACCAAGGATTAAATAATTAATAGCATTCACCTTTTTCTGCCTTTCCCAATTATTCATAGATATGTATCCACCGACTACACAACAAACAAATTATAGCTATACTAGTTATGCTCTACGTTACGAAAAGTACGCACAATAGATTGCTCAAACGACCTTTTTAATAGGAACTAAATCGCCGCCTCTCAAAGTAGGGAAAAGCAACACAGTAGTTTCATTCATCAAATGATCAACACAAACCATAAATTAACCTCTTAATGAACTAAACAGCAACAGAATCAGACTCAACTAACTAATCAACACAATGTTTGCAGGCATAAACAAGTTCCACAACACAACCCAGGCAAGTCAAACCACAGCAAACGAAACGAATACAGCGAAACAAATAGCAGATAGCAGAACCAATTAACAGTAAAATTTCAAAATCTTACAATGTAAGAGAGAGCAATATCAGGGTCAATGGCAGCAGAATCATCTTCATCATCCCTATCATTGTAACCCAGAGCCTCTCCTTCTTCAAGCTCAGTTTCATCCATTTCCAACTCTAGCCCTAACCCCTTTCTACCATCTCTATTCCCCACAGAAATCATCCAAATCAAAAAAAGCACAAATGAACAAACAAACAAACAATCACTAAACTCTCAAACAGAGTATTATTAAGCTTCTACGTTTGCTTGCCGCCTCTCCAAGCACAAACCGAACAAGGATTGGATTTCTACCGATCAGATTTACGGTTCGATTTCCTCACCAAACAAACTCCTATAAATTACCACAGTAACAACAGCAATAGATGAATGAATATATACACACACTCAGGTGAGAGAGAGAGAGAGAGAAAAATTGACGAGAAAATCTCCGATTGATTGGAGAATTGCCGGAGCTCAATCTGATTAATCCAATTCGTGTAAACTGGATCGTGTTATGGCGATCTGTCGATGAACTCAAATGCTAGAGAGAGATAGAAAATTCTAGAGAGAGAAAGGGGACGAAGCGGAGAGGAAGAAAGAGGAAAGACCAAGCAGCCGCGTTTGTTTCTCTCTCTTTTTTTGTTTTTTTTTTTTTTCTTTTTTAGTACTCTTTCGTTAAAAAAAAAGATGGAAAATAATTTACCGGATTATTTTAGATTTTATATTGAGAGGAAGAAATTGGAATATTCTGGGTTTGTTTTTCACTTTTGCAATAATTTACCTTAAAATTTAAGGAATTTTAACAGTAGCAGTTAAAATCATTCTGTTTGGGGAAAAAAACGGTTTTATTTGTTCGAAACAGGCGCGTGACCACGCGCATAGTTGTACTTTCCGTTTGTGGAAATAAAGGTAACTGAAGTCTCCTC
>JAQRGC012308156.1:0-11214 GCA_028659135.1 Plantago lanceolata | reverse complement strand
GATCGTTTTCAACATGCAATATTCAATCTACTGATCTTTCTCTCCATTTGCTCTCTGAAAACCTTCCAATACTGAAGTTTAGTGTTAGCTACTTGTGAAAGAATAGAATACTTGATTTTATTAAGTGTTCTTTCTCTTGAAATAGTTAAGTCTTGTTTAGAATCCTTCAACTAGCTTACTGAAAAGTAAGACATAGTTGTGATTCTTCTACTAATTGCATTAGCTGAAAAGTTTATCACTCTCAGTACTTTTCTTAAACACACTCTCTCACCAAAAAGCGTGTTACTATAGTTAGGGGGAATCTACTTAACGGTGTAGTTAAGAAAACCATGTTGCTGAAACTAGGGAACTTGTTTCAGTGGTTGAAGTGAAGTAAGCAACTTGGGAAGTTGTCTTACTGATCTTTGTTTGGGATCGCTATATAGGAACCGTAAGGAACCTCAGTGATTATCTTAGTGATTTCAAGTATAGAATTAGGCGAAGTGGATTAGTTGAAGGATTACGGCACCTTCAGATACCACTATAAGATGTGTGCATTTATTTTCAGCAAGCCATATGTTTAAGTGTTTATCTTTGTTTTGCTGATTAACTGCCTGCTTAGTACTTAAACAAAAGATTTTCGCTATTTTAACTGTTAAGTATCAGCAACTACCTCTGAGAAATCTGTTTTAGACATAAAAAGTTCTAAAGACTATTCACTCCCCCCATCCTCCCCCAACATCCTCACTTTGTTGTGTAAGAGACCAACAATAGGCATCCATTTTTAATACGTAGGGGATAAGTGGAAGGGATAAATATAGTTGATGGATCATCAGTGCTCCCTCATAAGAACATGTCGGACAAGTTTCCGCCTAAAAATGAAAAGATTTAACCGAGACATCGGAAGTAATAGTTTAGGACGAGTTGGCTTGAGTTTGCGGGTAAACTACTACTAGCGTTAGCCCCCATTTGCAATCATTCATTTCTTGGTATGATTCAATATCTTGAGTAGGTTCGATTACATGAATGAATGAAGCAAGATATTCCTTGGTTTTCTTAAAGATGAAGGCAACGAAGGCAGGCTGGCACTATGTGTATATAATGTACTTATGTCCAACATTTTTATCATATTCTTTGATCAGTCGCCTCAGATTATATGCCATCTTCTTAAAAGTATACCCTTTTTTCTGGGCCGGTTATCTTTTTCCAGGTATGTCATCTTTATTTGTACCCTCTTTTATTCTTTACAAAGAGCATTATACATTATACTCCAAGTCTCTAACAAATTTGACACAAATCATAACAGACACCGATCCATACGAATATAACACATCCGTTCACTATATTAATTTAGATATAATTAAATTAATTTAGCAATATTTCGATAATTTAGCAATGAGTATAATTATCTTCATCTGATAAATCATCTACTTTAAACAGTTAAGTGTGATTTATTCAAGATTTATTAAATTCAATTTAATTCAACTTTGCGCCTTTACTTATTTGATTTTTATACTACGAATCAGTTCGGTTCAAATTCAATTCAGTTCAACCTAGATTATAATACAACTAATATTATTTGTTTCAAGTGGTTCTGAATTGCAGAGCATGGCTCCATATATGCTGCACGGGACCCTTCATGCGACCATATACGAAGCCGATAAACTACAGGGCAGATGGGGATTTAATCTCTGTGGTCAGGTGACTCTCTCTCTAAAAGTCGTCCCTCAAGAGACGCACTATATTTTAAAATGTATAAAAAAACAATTAAGAAACTTGTGTTAATCATAAATGCCATTTTTTCTAATATCTACCGTACATGTTTCCCTTTATCTGCTGCCGGTTGAAAAGGGTTCGGGTTCTCAGAAGACCACGAAAAGATTCTTATCCCAGTTCAAGAGATTTGTTCTGTGCCATCCTCAGGTACAAATTTACCACTTTATTTCCTTCCACACCCCATTCCATTCGGTTCGAATTAATTTATTTATTTTCACATAGAGAGAACGCAAATAATATTAGAAATACATTTAACTACTTCTCAAAAGTTCGCCAACTAAACATGGATGATGATGATGATGAAGAACAGGTTGTGGGATCGAGACTATACGCCACCATCGATCTAGAAAGGGCGAGAGTTGGGAGGACTAGAGTGATCGAAAACGAAACCTCTAATCCACGTTGGTACGAGTATTTCCACATCTACTGCGCCCATACTGTTTCCAACATAGTCTTCACTGTCAAAGACGGCAATCCTATAGGAGCAACGCTGATTGGCAGAGCATATCTCCCTGCCGAGGAACTCATGAGCGGGCGGATAGTGGATAGATGGATTGACATCCTGGATGAAGATAAGAATCCAATTCATGGAGGTTCGAGAATCCATGTTAAACTCCAGTATTTCAACGTTGCGCAAGAAAGTAACTGGTCTCAAGGCATCAAAAGTCCAACGTTTGGTGGAGTAAACTATAGCTTCTTCAGGCAGAGACCGGGCTGTCGCGTGTCCCTTTATGCCGATGCACATGTCCCTGATGATTACCTAACTCGGGCTCTAGCTTCTAACGGTTATCAGCCTCATAGATGCTGGGAAGACATTTTTGATGCAATCAACAATGCCAAACACTTGATTTACATAACCGGATGGTCTGTTTACACGAAAATCACATTGATAAGGGACCCCGAACGGCAAAAGCCTGGAGGGGAGGTGATTCTTGGAGAGCTTCTGAAGAAAAAGGCAGACCAAGGTGTGAGGGTTCTGTTGCTAGTGTGGGATGACAGGACTTCTGTTCCAGAGTTTAAAAAGGATGGTCTAATGGCGACTCATGATCAAGAAACTAGAGATTACTTTCAGAGAACAAATGTGCACTGCGTCCTGTGTCCACGAAATCCCGATGGTGGCAAGAGCATTTTCCAGGGAATTGAGGTCTCAACTATGTTTACGCATCACCAGAAGACGGTAGTTGTAGACAGTGCACTCAGTGAGGGAGATCCGTTGCAGAAGAGGACGATGGTAAGTTTTGTTGGTGGGATTGATCTTTGTGATGGACGGTATGACACAAGGAACCACTCTCTCTTTAGGACATTAGCAACCGTTCATCACGAGGATTTTCACCAGCCAAACTTTCCAGGATCTTCAATCAGGAAAGGGGGTCCGAGAGAGCCTTGGCACGACATTCATTGCCGACTTGAAGGACCCGTAGCTTGGGACGTGTTGTACAACTTTGAACAGCGGTGGAGGAAACAGGTTGGAAACCAGTTTATTTATTCCATCAGCGAGCTAGACAGGTTTATCGTGCCTCCAACACAAGTCACCTCATTAGACGACAAGGAGACATGGAATGTACAAATATTCAGATCCATCGATGGAGGAGCGGTTACTGGCTTTCCGGAAAAGCCTGATGAAGCAACAGAAGTTGGCCTAGTAAGCGGGAAGGACAACGTGATAGATCGTAGCATTCAAGATGCTTACATTCAAGCCATCAGAAGAGCGAAAAACTTCATCTACATTGAAAATCAATACTTCCTTGGCAGCTCATTTGATTGGAAAAGGTCACGAGATATCAGAATTGAGGAGATCAATGCGTTGCATCTCATACCCAAGGAGCTGTCCCTAAAGATTGTGAGCAAAATTCAGGCAGGAGAGAGATTCACAGTCTACATCGTCATTCCTATGTGGCCGGAAGGCATTCCTGAGAGCGGCTCGGTTCAGGCTATCTTAGACTGGCAGAGAAGGACAATGGAGATGATGTACACCGATATTTCTAATGCTCTACGTGCCAAGGGGCAAAATAACGTTGATCTCCGGGAGTACTTAACATTCTTCTGCCTTGGAAATCGCGAGATGGAGATGCCTGGGGAATACGCACCGCCTGAGAAACCCGAACCCGAAACAGATTACAGTAGAGCACAACAGTCAAGGAGGTTCATGATATATGTTCATTCTAAGATGATGATAGTTGATGATGAGTATATAATTGTTGGATCAGCCAACATCAATCAAAGATCCATGGAAGGGTCCCGAGACTCGGAGATCGCTATGGGGGCCTTCCAGCCACATCATCTAGACAACAGCCAGCTGACACCACCTATGCCTGCCAGGGGCCTGATATTTGGCTTCAGAATCGCATTATGGTGGGAGCACCTTGTGTATGACAATATGTTATTTCTTCACCCTGAAAGTCCTGAATGTGTTCGAAGAGTGAACACATTCGCTGATGAAAATTGGTCCATGTACTCCAGTGAGACAGTACAGCAAGACCTTGAGGGGCATCTCCTCAGTTACCCCATCCGTATCTCGAGTACTGGTGAGATCTCAACACTTCCTGGGTTTGAATTCTTCCCAGATACTAAAGCTCGTGTACTAGGTACGAAGTCAGAGTATCTTCCTCCTATCCTCACAACATGATGCAAACCTTGTGCAGTAACTCAAATCTTCTTTAGTATCCATGTACCTATTTATCGACATGCAAGTGATATTTATGTAAACTTGAATGTTCATCCTATGGGTATATAAGGAGAAGTAAACCTTTACTTTGTATGGATATTGAAGATGCTACAACATGGCATCATTGCCTGATGCCTCATAACTATCTTTTCCACTTTGCACCAGTGTTCACAAGCTTAACATATGCATTCTTAAAATCTTCGAAAAACAGAACCTGATCATCAGCATACTTTGAGATCCACCTGTTCATCAAAATCACACCATAAGTTTGACATACTGTCCTCAGACCTGAGATATGTTAAATGTGACCAATTCTTGAACACGAAGTCAGATAACCGGACACTTGCACACTTACAAGCCAACCTAAAGTTCTAAGATCTGCTCATGTAATAATTGTTCAGTTGAGTATTCATTATTATCATCCAAAACAAACTAGATAGTTTCTTTTTGTCAATCACCCATATTCTTCTTTATTTTTCATTCAACGACAGTAAATTGCCATGATGATAATAATATAAATAAATAAAACAACAAAATAAACAGTGGTATGACCAGTGCCCTCAACTTAGAAATACTACCTGATGCATTCATCATCTTCAACAAGTGCACGATCTGAGGGGAGGCCAATCATGCTAGACATTCCGCCTGCATGTACCAAAAAAAATCCACGTGAACTGTGTTGATTAAACAGAACAGCAGGCATTGCTGTAGATCTTTGTGTACTCAAGAACATTAGCAAACTTTCAACTTTTTCTACAAACAATCAGCTACCACAAAGAAAATGTTAAATTACCTGCAGACCATGGCCTGTCAAGAAGGATTTTGTAGTATGAATTGTCAAAGACAGTTGGTTTTCCAAAACCTTTGCCACCTAGAGTATGAGCTCCAGATAAGGCCACAAGTTCCTGGGTTCTGTAGACGATATTGTTTTCTACATTTAGTCCACCAATTTGTAGAACCAGGAAAGCAGATGTAAACACATTATGAGGAAAATGCTATTACAAGCATTACTAAGTATTAACTATCTAGGACAGCAAGTCAACGGTATGGAAGTAGGAAATAAAGCTGCTGTTTTCTTACAAAAGCTCACAGATGTTAGTAAGTTGGTATGAGAGATTAAACCTATGTTGTTCCATGAAATCATTACGCATATGTTTATAATATCAAGAATATTATCGAAGTATCTTTAATTACTTCATATTATAGTTTAGTTAGACTTTTTAACATTGCAATCTGTATGTTAGCGCTTTGATTAGAAATAAGCTGGCTACTGTAAAGCCCTTTAATTCATGTTTTCCTGACTTCGAATTTGAAGTCACTTTGGAAGATCAAGTCATACAAGTCAATGACTCAAGTTCACAAGGATACAAACCTGAAGACTAGTAGAATGAGAGGAAATTGTAGAGATTATAACCCTGAAATTGTGAAATGAAAATATTACTAACTCTATTAGTTCATATTTTCAACCCTTAATTTACTAAAAAAAATTAAAATGAAAGATTCGTGTTCTTTAAGTTCTATCACAATAAAAAAATAGAAGATATGTCAGAAACTGACACTCACGTGAAGCCTTTCTTTTGAAAATTATCCTTCATGGCTGTGGCAGCAAACGATTCTTCCGGAAGTCTCCCCTCAGGATCAGGCACTCTACGTAGCAGAAGAAAAAATATTTAAGAAATTACGTTACACAACAGACAACTAAATACACCTTAAATTTAAGTGTAATGCAGCTAACAAACATTGAGGTCAAATTTTATTTTTGAACAATATTTTAGACCAATATAAGAAACAATAGTGAGGAACATATGTTTTATAGTGATTAGATAAAATATCCATATTCAGATATTAAAAGTTTGCGTTCGGTGTGTGTTTGTGTATGATATAGACTTGGACTAGGAAATTCAATGTATATTGAGAGGAATGAAAAAACTGTCAAACTGATCAACTAGTATTAAGTAATACTCATGAGTAAGGCATGTTACATAGCATCTATTCTTCCCAGTTTAACTGGGATGTTTGGACCTCCACATATTGAGACGGCTTCTGCTCCTGCCACAGCTATCAAATCTGCCCAGGATACTAGCAGGTAGACCAACAGGTAAACAGGTTACACTGAATGCGATGAGCAGAAAAACCTTTAAGTTCTAAGCATTCTGTAGGCAATAAAACCTGGACGTACTGCACCAACTTGAATTTTTGCCTTCTCCAGGACCTAGACAAGAATACATAGTTTTAAAAGATGGAAGACTGGAAATCATGTAAGGTCTCACGGTCTCACCAGGCTCGGCGTATATTGAAGACTCAAAACCAAGCAAAATATACTCTAAAGATTTTTATATCTAGAGAAAGATATCAAGATGCTGCAAATCTTCAATATATTATAGAGAGATGCAAAAGATAAGAATCATGCCTTAATTGACTTTGCAAGGCCTGTGTTTTCAGGTCTGTCTAGTTCATAAACAATAGATCCATTCATACCACCTAAAAGCATAAAGTGAATTAGCTAAAGTATAAAAAATAAGTGATGAAATTTTACTTAAATAGAAACAGTGATAGAATAACAAATAAGAAGAGGTAAATAGTCGCCTCAATGGAAGCCCAGGAAAGGACAAGCCAAAAAAGAAAAAAAAAAAAAAAAAGATCTGAGAATCTAAGTCAGACATGTCCAAACTCCAGACGTAAAACATGTACTTAACTTTTTCTCAAGCCTTATTTCCTGGACTAAAGACAAATTACAGAAATACGAAAAGTACTATTTGTTTTTCCTTATGTTCCTAAAGAAAATGTACATTTGCAAAATGAATAATAAAATTTTAGAAAACACCCACCGTAACATCCCGTAAATTTGATAGCCTACCTAGGACGATGGAGTGTAGTTCGCCACATGTGGTTTTTTGGCTCAATTCCTAAACCTCATAAATCTAGCCCAATTATGAAGCCTACTAGAACCCGAAAGCTACGCATAATTGCTCATTAAGCCCAGTTCACATGAATTATTCAGTTGCTGCTCTTGGGGGTGAAAGCTCCATTAAATAGCAACGCCCTTTTTACTTCACTTTGCACCAACAAACATATTTTCACTTCCCCTCGTATTTCCACACACACTTCCACTGAAGCAGAGAAAGCAAGGCAAGCATGGTTGAAAATGAAGATTTGATGTGATACCTGCTTCATCACCCTGGTCAAAAGTTCCAGCATCATGAAAGACTAAACGGAGTAAACCAGCAGCTTTGATCTTTGTTATAACCTTCCCAATCTCTTCCTTTATGAGATCAATTTCACTGGAGAAACATATCTTAGGTAAATATGACAATACATAAGTTTTACACAAATATCACGATACACTCGTTACTGTATATTAATAAGAGCGACCGTGCCAAATTTTCTTTCACTAAGTTTAATAATTATAAAGAATACTCAGTCATATCCCTCCCTCTCTCCCTCTCTCTGACTTCTATCTCCAAGTCATATTTTGTCACCCATGTATGACAACTCTCAGCCACTCCAATTCTCATCCCTACTTCAAAAAGTTGAGAATCAATAAACGCTTATTCACTTCTAATTTACTATTTACTACTATGTTGTTTTGCAATCTCCATTCCAAGTATGAATGGTTTCTCTTATCTCCAAGTCATTTTACACCCATCTATGGAAAATTGGCAACTCCAAGCCACCTCAATTCGCACCCCTCCTTTAACAAACCCTTGTAGGCCCATACATTTCAAAAAAATGGGTTTCTCCTTCAAAATGTAGAATTGGAAATGGTGAAGTTGACATGGAAAATTATCAAATACTCATCTCTTTTTTTAGATTATTTATCAAATCCACGAGTTTTAATCTTGGATTAAATAGAGAATTAGTAAGACCAACAATGCATATATTCTTTTGCATTGTACTTCACAGGTAAATTTATTATCTACCTTGAAACAAAGAATTTTTTTTAAAAAAAAAAAAGGCACAAACCACATGACCATGTTGCTCTAATCCATAAAATATTTTACAAACGATAAAAACACATAAAAATAAACATGGAAAGGCAAAGGAAATCTTATTATATAACTTACCATGTCATTTTGATCAGTATATTGAATAAAGAGTATACGAAACAAAATGTATACAATTCATTAAATTCATTGATTGTTAGAGCAAAATGCAAGTTCTAGTTCACATAATAGAGACACTTACTCAACAGCAGAAGCAGAATTGGGGAAAGGCAAGAGGAACGACGTCGTGGCCATGAATAGGAGCTGTCGCCTTGGGAGTGGCGATGTGGAAGCGACAGCACCGACATTGGCAAGCCTTTTCCGTCCGACATTTTTTATTATGACCGGGAATATAGGCCGTGTGCGGGGGCCGATTAAACCCAGCAACAAAAGGGGTTCGCCGGCCGTGCTGCTCCTCATCTTTATCTTTATGTGCGCACAGATTACTTGATGTGTGTGCTAGTATTTGTTTCTCTTTCCTTGCTCTAAAATTAACAACAAATTTGGTGTGGATTAGTGTGGATAAGGAAATTCTTTCGGGTAGGACGTAAGGACCGGTTCACTTCACTTTAATTTTAATTGTTTTCAATTCAGTTCAGTTCAGTTCTATTCAGTTCAGTTCAGTTTCACTTTACTTAGTTTAAATTTGTACTTCAATTCAGTTAAGTTAAGTTCAATTAAGTTCAGTTCAATTCCATTCAATTCGGTTCAGTTCAATTCAGAAACTCTCAGTCGTATTAAATGGAACCTAAATACTTCACTTACAAATGGATAATAGCGTGCGACCTAAAAATTATTTTGAGTTCACCTTAATTTCATTTTAGTTCTGTTCCGTCCAATTTAATTTCATTCAATTTAGGTCAGTTAATTTTAATTCAGGTTTTGTTTGATTCGAATTTGTAATTTAATTAAATTCAATTCAGTTAAATTCATTTACAGTTCAGCGCATTTAAGTGTCACTTTATGGTGTGCCATAACATATTAAGGTCACTCAAAATAACTCTTACGAAAAAGTCAATTATATTATTTGGTGCTCTAAAATCTAATTAAGTGGACTTTAAAAAGTAAGTTTAACTACATTTAATGATCAATTTGAAAACCACACGCATTAATGGACTTTAAAATGTAAGCTCAATTAAATTTAATGATCAATTTAAAATTCACACACTTGATGGTGTATAAATATCACCGAACGAACTAACAGGCGCTCTAAGACGAACACTATTTTAAACTAAGGCCACATAGACTGGAGGAGTCAAAATACCAAAGAGCCCCGTCCCCCAGCCCCTAAAGTCACCAAGAGACAACAAGTGTCACCCACGATCCCGGGAGTCGTAGCCACCAAGGACCGGCCTGGGACCCAAAAGGCAGAAGAAAGTAGACAAAAGAGTATGAGAGACGTGGACTCTCTTCTCATTGAGTACCACGACCCCCATCCTACGAGCTGGACCACAAGAGTCTGCAGGAAAGAGACACTTCCACCGACATCATGTCCCACGTGCCCCACACCATGGGCAATCGCTTTGTTAAATCTCTTATTGGGTTTGCCAAAAGGCTTGGTCCATGTTTATCGGGGGCACCAGCCCAATAAAGGCCCATGGACCTTGTCTTTTACCTTGTTTCAATTTGAGACGAACACTTGGTGATCATCCGAACTACCTAGTACATTCCCTACATCTATAAATACGGGTCACCTACCCTATTTATGATCATTGAATATTGTGAAAAATATGTCCTAGATACAATCTTAGATTATGGACAATATTTTATTATATTTTGAATCGGCAAATATTTATATAAAACCCGGAGCACAAGAAATGCTCATAGTCAAAACAATTACAGCTGGAGGAGAAGTTACCGAACCGAATGAAATAGAGAGATAATGCACTTCTAAGAAAATTCGAGGGCCAACTTTTACCCTGAGTATTTTCTTACAAGCCAAAACTCAACAGTATAACCGAAAATAAAACGAGTACAAAGTAAGACAATCTCAAAACCGCAATGATCCAGGCTGGTCTTAACCAAAACCACAAGCACTAATGGTCAGAAGGCCCCAACATCTTTCGGGCTAATAAACCAACCAAACACTAGTAAAGCTCCCACCACTATGAAGAAACCAGGGGCTCCAAGCCTGAGAAACAAAAGAAACCACAACGAAAATCCCCTATTCGTAAATCTCTATGGGTCACATTCCTCCACTCTATGTCATTAATCGAACTAAAGGTAAGACATTAAAATAGGAACGACAATATGTCCATCAAACGCCAAAGACCCCATTTGTTAATGCAGGATGACTTGTAATGGTTCCTACCTAAAATCCAATCTAAGCTCGTTTAGCGGCAAGATATGCTTTATCACAATTTAATTTGTATTTATATTATTGATTGATTAGTAATGTTTATTTATGACATGTATTTTATAGAATACTATTATCTTATTTGTCTATTATTATTCTTTTGTAAATGTTCCCTTTAATTTAAGTTGTTAATAAGTTAGTGCGAAAATATGAGGTCGGTTGTCTACCACCCTTCAACCGGTATTTTTGTCGAGAAATGAGGATAAGATATTAAAATAGATTTATACTAATTAATATATTGATTTTTTTCTAATGAAAGACAGATTTTAATGAGACTTAGGCTCTGTTCTTTTCATCTGAAAACTCATTATTTTAAATTATGTTTGGTTCATGTTACAGATAATTATGAACGTAACAAGAGTTTATCTCTTTATTAGTATCATATGTTAGATACAATTCTAGTTAGACTCATTCTAGATAAGTCATAGAGATACTCTCCAACATGTATATATACT
>JAQRGC012308155.1:0-11180 GCA_028659135.1 Plantago lanceolata | reverse complement strand
GATCGTTTTCAACATGCAATATTCAATCTACTGATCTTTCTCTCCATTTGCTCTCTGAAAACCTTCCAATACTGAAGTTTAGTGTTAGCTACTTGTGAAAGAATGAAATAGTTAAGTCTTGTTTAGAATCCTTCAACTAGCTTACTGAAAAGTAAGACATAGTTGTGATTCTTCTACTAATTGCATTAGCTGAAAAGTTTATCACTCTCAGTACTTTTCTTAAACACACTCTCTCACCAAAAAGCGTGTTACTATAGTTAGGGGGAATCTACTTAACGGTGTAGTTAAGAAAACCATGTTGCTGAAACTAGGGAACTTGTTTCAGTGGTTGAAGTGAAGTAAGCAACTTGGGAAGTTGTCTTACTGATCTTTGTTTGGGATCGCTATATAGGAACCGTAAGGAACCTCAGTGATTATCTTAGTGATTTCAAGTATAGAATTAGGCGAAGTGGATTAGTTGAAGGATTACGGCACCTTCAGATACCACTATAAGATGTGTGCATTTATTTTCAGCAAGCCATATGTTTAAGTGTTTATCTTTGTTTTGCTGATTAACTGCCTGCTTAGTACTTAAACAAAAGATTTTCGCTATTTTAACTGTTAAGTATCAGCAACTACCTCTGAGAAATCTGTTTTAGACATAAAAAGTTCTAAAGACTATTCACTCCCCCCATCCTCCCCCAACATCCTCACTTTGTTGTGTAAGAGACCAACAATAGGCATCCATTTTTAATACGTAGGGGATAAGTGGAAGGGATAAATATAGTTGATGGATCATCAGTGCTCCCTCATAAGAACATGTCGGACAAGTTTCCGCCTAAAAATGAAAAGATTTAACCGAGACATCGGAAGTAATAGTTTAGGACGAGTTGGCTTGAGTTTGCGGGTAAACTACTACTAGCGTTAGCCCCCATTTGCAATCATTCATTTCTTGGTATGATTCAATATCTTGAGTAGGTTCGATTACATGAATGAATGAAGCAAGATATTCCTTGGTTTTCTTAAAGATGAAGGCAACGAAGGCAGGCTGGCACTATGTGTATATAATGTACTTATGTCCAACATTTTTATCATATTCTTTGATCAGTCGCCTCAGATTATATGCCATCTTCTTAAAAGTATACCCTTTTTTCTGGGCCGGTTATCTTTTTCCAGGTATGTCATCTTTATTTGTACCCTCTTTTATTCTTTACAAAGAGCATTATACATTATACTCCAAGTCTCTAACAAATTTGACACAAATCATAACAGACACCGATCCATACGAATATAACACATCCGTTCACTATATTAATTTAGATATAATTAAATTAATTTAGCAATATTTCGATAATTTAGCAATGAGTATAATTATCTTCATCTGATAAATCATCTACTTTAAACAGTTAAGTGTGATTTATTCAAGATTTATTAAATTCAATTTAATTCAACTTTGCGCCTTTACTTATTTGATTTTTATACTACGAATCAGTTCGGTTCAAATTCAATTCAGTTCAACCTAGATTATAATACAACTAATATTATTTGTTTCAAGTGGTTCTGAATTGCAGAGCATGGCTCCATATATGCTGCACGGGACCCTTCATGCGACCATATACGAAGCCGATAAACTACAGGGCAGATGGGGATTTAATCTCTGTGGTCAGGTGACTCTCTCTCTAAAAGTCGTCCCTCAAGAGACGCACTATATTTTAAAATGTATAAAAAAACAATTAAGAAACTTGTGTTAATCATAAATGCCATTTTTTCTAATATCTACCGTACATGTTTCCCTTTATCTGCTGCCGGTTGAAAAGGGTTCGGGTTCTCAGAAGACCACGAAAAGATTCTTATCCCAGTTCAAGAGATTTGTTCTGTGCCATCCTCAGGTACAAATTTACCACTTTATTTCCTTCCACACCCCATTCCATTCGGTTCGAATTAATTTATTTATTTTCACATAGAGAGAACGCAAATAATATTAGAAATACATTTAACTACTTCTCAAAAGTTCGCCAACTAAACATGGATGATGATGATGATGAAGAACAGGTTGTGGGATCGAGACTATACGCCACCATCGATCTAGAAAGGGCGAGAGTTGGGAGGACTAGAGTGATCGAAAACGAAACCTCTAATCCACGTTGGTACGAGTATTTCCACATCTACTGCGCCCATACTGTTTCCAACATAGTCTTCACTGTCAAAGACGGCAATCCTATAGGAGCAACGCTGATTGGCAGAGCATATCTCCCTGCCGAGGAACTCATGAGCGGGCGGATAGTGGATAGATGGATTGACATCCTGGATGAAGATAAGAATCCAATTCATGGAGGTTCGAGAATCCATGTTAAACTCCAGTATTTCAACGTTGCGCAAGAAAGTAACTGGTCTCAAGGCATCAAAAGTCCAACGTTTGGTGGAGTAAACTATAGCTTCTTCAGGCAGAGACCGGGCTGTCGCGTGTCCCTTTATGCCGATGCACATGTCCCTGATGATTACCTAACTCGGGCTCTAGCTTCTAACGGTTATCAGCCTCATAGATGCTGGGAAGACATTTTTGATGCAATCAACAATGCCAAACACTTGATTTACATAACCGGATGGTCTGTTTACACGAAAATCACATTGATAAGGGACCCCGAACGGCAAAAGCCTGGAGGGGAGGTGATTCTTGGAGAGCTTCTGAAGAAAAAGGCAGACCAAGGTGTGAGGGTTCTGTTGCTAGTGTGGGATGACAGGACTTCTGTTCCAGAGTTTAAAAAGGATGGTCTAATGGCGACTCATGATCAAGAAACTAGAGATTACTTTCAGAGAACAAATGTGCACTGCGTCCTGTGTCCACGAAATCCCGATGGTGGCAAGAGCATTTTCCAGGGAATTGAGGTCTCAACTATGTTTACGCATCACCAGAAGACGGTAGTTGTAGACAGTGCACTCAGTGAGGGAGATCCGTTGCAGAAGAGGACGATGGTAAGTTTTGTTGGTGGGATTGATCTTTGTGATGGACGGTATGACACAAGGAACCACTCTCTCTTTAGGACATTAGCAACCGTTCATCACGAGGATTTTCACCAGCCAAACTTTCCAGGATCTTCAATCAGGAAAGGGGGTCCGAGAGAGCCTTGGCACGACATTCATTGCCGACTTGAAGGACCCGTAGCTTGGGACGTGTTGTACAACTTTGAACAGCGGTGGAGGAAACAGGTTGGAAACCAGTTTATTTATTCCATCAGCGAGCTAGACAGGTTTATCGTGCCTCCAACACAAGTCACCTCATTAGACGACAAGGAGACATGGAATGTACAAATATTCAGATCCATCGATGGAGGAGCGGTTACTGGCTTTCCGGAAAAGCCTGATGAAGCAACAGAAGTTGGCCTAGTAAGCGGGAAGGACAACGTGATAGATCGTAGCATTCAAGATGCTTACATTCAAGCCATCAGAAGAGCGAAAAACTTCATCTACATTGAAAATCAATACTTCCTTGGCAGCTCATTTGATTGGAAAAGGTCACGAGATATCAGAATTGAGGAGATCAATGCGTTGCATCTCATACCCAAGGAGCTGTCCCTAAAGATTGTGAGCAAAATTCAGGCAGGAGAGAGATTCACAGTCTACATCGTCATTCCTATGTGGCCGGAAGGCATTCCTGAGAGCGGCTCGGTTCAGGCTATCTTAGACTGGCAGAGAAGGACAATGGAGATGATGTACACCGATATTTCTAATGCTCTACGTGCCAAGGGGCAAAATAACGTTGATCTCCGGGAGTACTTAACATTCTTCTGCCTTGGAAATCGCGAGATGGAGATGCCTGGGGAATACGCACCGCCTGAGAAACCCGAACCCGAAACAGATTACAGTAGAGCACAACAGTCAAGGAGGTTCATGATATATGTTCATTCTAAGATGATGATAGTTGATGATGAGTATATAATTGTTGGATCAGCCAACATCAATCAAAGATCCATGGAAGGGTCCCGAGACTCGGAGATCGCTATGGGGGCCTTCCAGCCACATCATCTAGACAACAGCCAGCTGACACCACCTATGCCTGCCAGGGGCCTGATATTTGGCTTCAGAATCGCATTATGGTGGGAGCACCTTGTGTATGACAATATGTTATTTCTTCACCCTGAAAGTCCTGAATGTGTTCGAAGAGTGAACACATTCGCTGATGAAAATTGGTCCATGTACTCCAGTGAGACAGTACAGCAAGACCTTGAGGGGCATCTCCTCAGTTACCCCATCCGTATCTCGAGTACTGGTGAGATCTCAACACTTCCTGGGTTTGAATTCTTCCCAGATACTAAAGCTCGTGTACTAGGTACGAAGTCAGAGTATCTTCCTCCTATCCTCACAACATGATGCAAACCTTGTGCAGTAACTCAAATCTTCTTTAGTATCCATGTACCTATTTATCGACATGCAAGTGATATTTATGTAAACTTGAATGTTCATCCTATGGGTATATAAGGAGAAGTAAACCTTTACTTTGTATGGATATTGAAGATGCTACAACATGGCATCATTGCCTGATGCCTCATAACTATCTTTTCCACTTTGCACCAGTGTTCACAAGCTTAACATATGCATTCTTAAAATCTTCGAAAAACAGAACCTGATCATCAGCATACTTTGAGATCCACCTGTTCATCAAAATCACACCATAAGTTTGACATACTGTCCTCAGACCTGAGATATGTTAAATGTGACCAATTCTTGAACACGAAGTCAGATAACCGGACACTTGCACACTTACAAGCCAACCTAAAGTTCTAAGATCTGCTCATGTAATAATTGTTCAGTTGAGTATTCATTATTATCATCCAAAACAAACTAGATAGTTTCTTTTTGTCAATCACCCATATTCTTCTTTATTTTTCATTCAACGACAGTAAATTGCCATGATGATAATAATATAAATAAATAAAACAACAAAATAAACAGTGGTATGACCAGTGCCCTCAACTTAGAAATACTACCTGATGCATTCATCATCTTCAACAAGTGCACGATCTGAGGGGAGGCCAATCATGCTAGACATTCCGCCTGCATGTACCAAAAAAAATCCACGTGAACTGTGTTGATTAAACAGAACAGCAGGCATTGCTGTAGATCTTTGTGTACTCAAGAACATTAGCAAACTTTCAACTTTTTCTACAAACAATCAGCTACCACAAAGAAAATGTTAAATTACCTGCAGACCATGGCCTGTCAAGAAGGATTTTGTAGTATGAATTGTCAAAGACAGTTGGTTTTCCAAAACCTTTGCCACCTAGAGTATGAGCTCCAGATAAGGCCACAAGTTCCTGGGTTCTGTAGACGATATTGTTTTCTACATTTAGTCCACCAATTTGTAGAACCAGGAAAGCAGATGTAAACACATTATGAGGAAAATGCTATTACAAGCATTACTAAGTATTAACTATCTAGGACAGCAAGTCAACGGTATGGAAGTAGGAAATAAAGCTGCTGTTTTCTTACAAAAGCTCACAGATGTTAGTAAGTTGGTATGAGAGATTAAACCTATGTTGTTCCATGAAATCATTACGCATATGTTTATAATATCAAGAATATTATCGAAGTATCTTTAATTACTTCATATTATAGTTTAGTTAGACTTTTTAACATTGCAATCTGTATGTTAGCGCTTTGATTAGAAATAAGCTGGCTACTGTAAAGCCCTTTAATTCATGTTTTCCTGACTTCGAATTTGAAGTCACTTTGGAAGATCAAGTCATACAAGTCAATGACTCAAGTTCACAAGGATACAAACCTGAAGACTAGTAGAATGAGAGGAAATTGTAGAGATTATAACCCTGAAATTGTGAAATGAAAATATTACTAACTCTATTAGTTCATATTTTCAACCCTTAATTTACTAAAAAAAATTAAAATGAAAGATTCGTGTTCTTTAAGTTCTATCACAATAAAAAAATAGAAGATATGTCAGAAACTGACACTCACGTGAAGCCTTTCTTTTGAAAATTATCCTTCATGGCTGTGGCAGCAAACGATTCTTCCGGAAGTCTCCCCTCAGGATCAGGCACTCTACGTAGCAGAAGAAAAAATATTTAAGAAATTACGTTACACAACAGACAACTAAATACACCTTAAATTTAAGTGTAATGCAGCTAACAAACATTGAGGTCAAATTTTATTTTTGAACAATATTTTAGACCAATATAAGAAACAATAGTGAGGAACATATGTTTTATAGTGATTAGATAAAATATCCATATTCAGATATTAAAAGTTTGCGTTCGGTGTGTGTTTGTGTATGATATAGACTTGGACTAGGAAATTCAATGTATATTGAGAGGAATGAAAAAACTGTCAAACTGATCAACTAGTATTAAGTAATACTCATGAGTAAGGCATGTTACATAGCATCTATTCTTCCCAGTTTAACTGGGATGTTTGGACCTCCACATATTGAGACGGCTTCTGCTCCTGCCACAGCTATCAAATCTGCCCAGGATACTAGCAGGTAGACCAACAGGTAAACAGGTTACACTGAATGCGATGAGCAGAAAAACCTTTAAGTTCTAAGCATTCTGTAGGCAATAAAACCTGGACGTACTGCACCAACTTGAATTTTTGCCTTCTCCAGGACCTAGACAAGAATACATAGTTTTAAAAGATGGAAGACTGGAAATCATGTAAGGTCTCACGGTCTCACCAGGCTCGGCGTATATTGAAGACTCAAAACCAAGCAAAATATACTCTAAAGATTTTTATATCTAGAGAAAGATATCAAGATGCTGCAAATCTTCAATATATTATAGAGAGATGCAAAAGATAAGAATCATGCCTTAATTGACTTTGCAAGGCCTGTGTTTTCAGGTCTGTCTAGTTCATAAACAATAGATCCATTCATACCACCTAAAAGCATAAAGTGAATTAGCTAAAGTATAAAAAATAAGTGATGAAATTTTACTTAAATAGAAACAGTGATAGAATAACAAATAAGAAGAGGTAAATAGTCGCCTCAATGGAAGCCCAGGAAAGGACAAGCCAAAAAAGAAAAAAAAAAAAAAAAAGATCTGAGAATCTAAGTCAGACATGTCCAAACTCCAGACGTAAAACATGTACTTAACTTTTTCTCAAGCCTTATTTCCTGGACTAAAGACAAATTACAGAAATACGAAAAGTACTATTTGTTTTTCCTTATGTTCCTAAAGAAAATGTACATTTGCAAAATGAATAATAAAATTTTAGAAAACACCCACCGTAACATCCCGTAAATTTGATAGCCTACCTAGGACGATGGAGTGTAGTTCGCCACATGTGGTTTTTTGGCTCAATTCCTAAACCTCATAAATCTAGCCCAATTATGAAGCCTACTAGAACCCGAAAGCTACGCATAATTGCTCATTAAGCCCAGTTCACATGAATTATTCAGTTGCTGCTCTTGGGGGTGAAAGCTCCATTAAATAGCAACGCCCTTTTTACTTCACTTTGCACCAACAAACATATTTTCACTTCCCCTCGTATTTCCACACACACTTCCACTGAAGCAGAGAAAGCAAGGCAAGCATGGTTGAAAATGAAGATTTGATGTGATACCTGCTTCATCACCCTGGTCAAAAGTTCCAGCATCATGAAAGACTAAACGGAGTAAACCAGCAGCTTTGATCTTTGTTATAACCTTCCCAATCTCTTCCTTTATGAGATCAATTTCACTGGAGAAACATATCTTAGGTAAATATGACAATACATAAGTTTTACACAAATATCACGATACACTCGTTACTGTATATTAATAAGAGCGACCGTGCCAAATTTTCTTTCACTAAGTTTAATAATTATAAAGAATACTCAGTCATATCCCTCCCTCTCTCCCTCTCTCTGACTTCTATCTCCAAGTCATATTTTGTCACCCATGTATGACAACTCTCAGCCACTCCAATTCTCATCCCTACTTCAAAAAGTTGAGAATCAATAAACGCTTATTCACTTCTAATTTACTATTTACTACTATGTTGTTTTGCAATCTCCATTCCAAGTATGAATGGTTTCTCTTATCTCCAAGTCATTTTACACCCATCTATGGAAAATTGGCAACTCCAAGCCACCTCAATTCGCACCCCTCCTTTAACAAACCCTTGTAGGCCCATACATTTCAAAAAAATGGGTTTCTCCTTCAAAATGTAGAATTGGAAATGGTGAAGTTGACATGGAAAATTATCAAATACTCATCTCTTTTTTTAGATTATTTATCAAATCCACGAGTTTTAATCTTGGATTAAATAGAGAATTAGTAAGACCAACAATGCATATATTCTTTTGCATTGTACTTCACAGGTAAATTTATTATCTACCTTGAAACAAAGAATTTTTTTTAAAAAAAAAAAAGGCACAAACCACATGACCATGTTGCTCTAATCCATAAAATATTTTACAAACGATAAAAACACATAAAAATAAACATGGAAAGGCAAAGGAAATCTTATTATATAACTTACCATGTCATTTTGATCAGTATATTGAATAAAGAGTATACGAAACAAAATGTATACAATTCATTAAATTCATTGATTGTTAGAGCAAAATGCAAGTTCTAGTTCACATAATAGAGACACTTACTCAACAGCAGAAGCAGAATTGGGGAAAGGCAAGAGGAACGACGTCGTGGCCATGAATAGGAGCTGTCGCCTTGGGAGTGGCGATGTGGAAGCGACAGCACCGACATTGGCAAGCCTTTTCCGTCCGACATTTTTTATTATGACCGGGAATATAGGCCGTGTGCGGGGGCCGATTAAACCCAGCAACAAAAGGGGTTCGCCGGCCGTGCTGCTCCTCATCTTTATCTTTATGTGCGCACAGATTACTTGATGTGTGTGCTAGTATTTGTTTCTCTTTCCTTGCTCTAAAATTAACAACAAATTTGGTGTGGATTAGTGTGGATAAGGAAATTCTTTCGGGTAGGACGTAAGGACCGGTTCACTTCACTTTAATTTTAATTGTTTTCAATTCAGTTCAGTTCAGTTCTATTCAGTTCAGTTCAGTTTCACTTTACTTAGTTTAAATTTGTACTTCAATTCAGTTAAGTTAAGTTCAATTAAGTTCAGTTCAATTCCATTCAATTCGGTTCAGTTCAATTCAGAAACTCTCAGTCGTATTAAATGGAACCTAAATACTTCACTTACAAATGGATAATAGCGTGCGACCTAAAAATTATTTTGAGTTCACCTTAATTTCATTTTAGTTCTGTTCCGTCCAATTTAATTTCATTCAATTTAGGTCAGTTAATTTTAATTCAGGTTTTGTTTGATTCGAATTTGTAATTTAATTAAATTCAATTCAGTTAAATTCATTTACAGTTCAGCGCATTTAAGTGTCACTTTATGGTGTGCCATAACATATTAAGGTCACTCAAAATAACTCTTACGAAAAAGTCAATTATATTATTTGGTGCTCTAAAATCTAATTAAGTGGACTTTAAAAAGTAAGTTTAACTACATTTAATGATCAATTTGAAAACCACACGCATTAATGGACTTTAAAATGTAAGCTCAATTAAATTTAATGATCAATTTAAAATTCACACACTTGATGGTGTATAAATATCACCGAACGAACTAACAGGCGCTCTAAGACGAACACTATTTTAAACTAAGGCCACATAGACTGGAGGAGTCAAAATACCAAAGAGCCCCGTCCCCCAGCCCCTAAAGTCACCAAGAGACAACAAGTGTCACCCACGATCCCGGGAGTCGTAGCCACCAAGGACCGGCCTGGGACCCAAAAGGCAGAAGAAAGTAGACAAAAGAGTATGAGAGACGTGGACTCTCTTCTCATTGAGTACCACGACCCCCATCCTACGAGCTGGACCACAAGAGTCTGCAGGAAAGAGACACTTCCACCGACATCATGTCCCACGTGCCCCACACCATGGGCAATCGCTTTGTTAAATCTCTTATTGGGTTTGCCAAAAGGCTTGGTCCATGTTTATCGGGGGCACCAGCCCAATAAAGGCCCATGGACCTTGTCTTTTACCTTGTTTCAATTTGAGACGAACACTTGGTGATCATCCGAACTACCTAGTACATTCCCTACATCTATAAATACGGGTCACCTACCCTATTTATGATCATTGAATATTGTGAAAAATATGTCCTAGATACAATCTTAGATTATGGACAATATTTTATTATATTTTGAATCGGCAAATATTTATATAAAACCCGGAGCACAAGAAATGCTCATAGTCAAAACAATTACAGCTGGAGGAGAAGTTACCGAACCGAATGAAATAGAGAGATAATGCACTTCTAAGAAAATTCGAGGGCCAACTTTTACCCTGAGTATTTTCTTACAAGCCAAAACTCAACAGTATAACCGAAAATAAAACGAGTACAAAGTAAGACAATCTCAAAACCGCAATGATCCAGGCTGGTCTTAACCAAAACCACAAGCACTAATGGTCAGAAGGCCCCAACATCTTTCGGGCTAATAAACCAACCAAACACTAGTAAAGCTCCCACCACTATGAAGAAACCAGGGGCTCCAAGCCTGAGAAACAAAAGAAACCACAACGAAAATCCCCTATTCGTAAATCTCTATGGGTCACATTCCTCCACTCTATGTCATTAATCGAACTAAAGGTAAGACATTAAAATAGGAACGACAATATGTCCATCAAACGCCAAAGACCCCATTTGTTAATGCAGGATGACTTGTAATGGTTCCTACCTAAAATCCAATCTAAGCTCGTTTAGCGGCAAGATATGCTTTATCACAATTTAATTTGTATTTATATTATTGATTGATTAGTAATGTTTATTTATGACATGTATTTTATAGAATACTATTATCTTATTTGTCTATTATTATTCTTTTGTAAATGTTCCCTTTAATTTAAGTTGTTAATAAGTTAGTGCGAAAATATGAGGTCGGTTGTCTACCACCCTTCAACCGGTATTTTTGTCGAGAAATGAGGATAAGATATTAAAATAGATTTATACTAATTAATATATTGATTTTTTTCTAATGAAAGACAGATTTTAATGAGACTTAGGCTCTGTTCTTTTCATCTGAAAACTCATTATTTTAAATTATGTTTGGTTCATGTTACAGATAATTATGAACGTAACAAGAGTTTATCTCTTTATTAGTATCATATGTTAGATACAATTCTAGTTAGACTCATTCTAGATAAGTCATAGAGATACTCTCCAACATGTATATATACT
>JAQRGC012308150.1:0-17135 GCA_028659135.1 Plantago lanceolata | reverse complement strand
ACAGTTACGAGGATTTGTGTTTACCTAGAAGAATTTATATCACAGGGACCAAAGTCTTTCACGTACTCCACCAGAATGAGACTTGAAAAAGAAGATGTACTTTAGTCTTTAGCGTGTTCATACTGTCATGCTATGCTGCATTCGGCTTTCTTTGTTTGTTTGTTCGTTTCACACGGTATCCGCTACATGCAAGTAATACGGTGTACTGTAATATTGCATTTTTGCTTCAAGATTCTAAACTCTGTGCCCTAAACGTAGGAACTTGATAAATACGCTTAGATTGCTTGTCTCATCAAATTCGACTTTGTCTGCCTGGAGAAATTACGACCCAATTTCATTAATCTATTCTGAATGTCATGCAGGAGCAGGACTACTGGATAATCAACGGTCATCCATATAAGGTATTGCGCGCACCTAAACATGGGGCATTCAAACATAAGCAATTGGAATACTAAGAATACAATGGCAAAACAATATTAAACGTGCCATGACTTCATAACAATACAATACCAATTTCTACGTGCGTAGCTGTGAGTAATCATACTGATTTGTTGAGTTCCCACACAAGCATAAAAGAAAGGAAAGTGATTAAATTAAGAATGTCACAAATTTTAAGATTTGGGATCCCAAAACCTTAAAAATCTTTCTTTGTCCCAGACCAAATCCCATCAACACCCCAATTGTTTGGCAAATGTACTGGCCTACCCTGACACTACCTTGTGCTTAAGTGGCCTCTCCAATTTTTGCTACATGAATCTCACGACAACGCCCAATGCTAGTAATCCTTTTCTTGTGTTTTGAGCAAGTGATGAAGGTTTACGAATTTCATTTCCGCTCTCCCTTTCCTATGATTGCCCAACAGGCCATTAGCCGCGGGCACTGGAAAGCAGCTGCTGTCATCGCCAGTTTACTAAAGGTGCAGAAGCCAACTCTGTACTAGACTAGACTACTGTCCAATCAATTAATGGGGTAGCTAAGTCTCACGACAATGTACATACTGCATTACACATCATGTTCACATCACTACATGCCCCATAGTAGTATCACATAAATCCCACTGACAAATGAATACTTACATACAATCATAACATTTTCACTCAAACACATAAAAATCCCCTGAGGAAACACAAGAAGCAACTGCAAGCAAGCCTTGTATAAATAAAACACACAAGTATTTACAAGGTCACACTGCATGCCCATTCCATAGAGGTTATCTGATGATACGAAATTCCACAAACTAGTAGAAACAACAAAAATAACAGATTTTTGGATGCTCAATTGAACCTTTTATAAATTCATAATCCATTTCTTAGTCAAACAATGTAGAAGAAGAAACACGAAGAAGATTTGCCCTAAATAAATACCGGCCCAAAGTAAATATATATATCTGAAAATATAGAGCTGGTAACCTAAACAGGAGGAAAAAACAAAATAGATAACGAGACATGCATCTCTCTAATAGGGACAACGAGCATCGCATTAGCATCTACATGTACTTATCTATTATCAACGGTTTGTTAGAGCCTGGAGGCCTGAAGTTTTCGAGCCGCATATTGGAGCTTGAACGGATCTCGTTCAACACAGAATCACCTTTCTCTAACTTGATTTTGTCAAGGAGGCTCCCAAGAACCTTGGCCGCAAGTCCTGCTTCCACAAGCCGGCCCTGCTCTTCACCGCCTTCATAAATCAACCGCCCTATCTCAGAAAGAGAAATAACATTCTCCATAATGACTTCAGCAAAGATCTGACCAAGAAACTCTGATGCTTTGGGTGCATCGTTCTCAGCATCCTCCAAACCAGTGAGAACAGATTCAAACCTGTCCAATTGAAGAGAGAGACGAGAAATTAATAACGCAGACTCACTTTAAGAATCTACACACCAGTAATGTCAAGCTACATAGGGAATAATTAACATTACGCCACAAGTGATGAGACTCGCATAAACCCTTCCAATGGTGTACAGTGATATGTTTAGGAGGTGATGTAATTGAAGGATATAGCAAGTAGGGGAAAGATATGTGACCATATACAAATATCTGCCGTAGATTTGATTTCGTCAAATAAGAGGCAAAGTTGTAATGTCTCATAAGTTTCCAAGGGTGGTTTATATATCATCATTGAAAAATATATAACACGATCCTAAAAACTAAGAGCACAAAAAACAAGAGTTCATACCCTTTAATGAGTTGATCCTCAGTAATCATGCCATCTCGAGGTTTTGCAAGGTTGATGAGCAGCTTTGTCAAGACATTCCGTTCAATGTCTTTTCTCTCAAACGAATCAGTCACCCAGACAGAGATCATAGACGGATGAAAGCTCGGTGAATTCAAATCTTTGATGCACATAGTAACTTCATTCTCATCTCTTATACTGCAGGGAGAAAAAACTTCATATCAGTACAGGTTACTGAAGTCAGGTGTATCCTAGAATCCTACACTAATACAAACCTTTAGGAGGTGGAGGTGGACGCAACATGCTACTACAATTGGACATCTTTTAATAAAGCTTATTCTCATTTTTAAGCCACATGTCAGGAAATATTTTACTTTATAGCATTGTCCTATCATTCCCCCAACAATACAGACTTAACTTTGAATAACAAAGGTTGCAATCAAAATAACCATAAGAATGGAACCTCTCATAACATAGTGCGCAGAGAGTGCAAGAGAAAAAATATCCAGACTCAAAAGAATAATGAGAAAAGATATGGGCCCTCTAATCGATAAGAGCGCTCAATAGTCCACCTACATACCAAATGTAATGCCAATAACTGATATACAATCTACCACTATCCAAAGGAACAACTCTTTGACCTACAATATACTTTCAACAAGAACGGTTTCTCTATTCTCAAAAAGGCACATTATAAGAGACTGTTTCATAGTGTGACACAAGACCAAAGGACATTGATAACCTAACGGATTTGGAAATAATGAAGAACGAAGAAAACAAAGCAGTAGCTTCAATATCAAATACAGAGTCTCAATCGCAATTAGAAAAATGTTGTACTAGCTAATAATAAGAAGTAAAATATACAAATACTTATTACTTATGGAAAAATAATAATCTTATGCATATTACAATTCTTTCCAACACACAGGATTCAACATTAGTCTTTACCCATTGGAAGATTCACCCAGTTTCAAAAACAGCCTTTATAGAAAAGAAAATGTCAACGAGCACATAGATAAGTGAACCAAAAAAGGAGAGAATCCTGCAATTTCACTTGATGGATTTATGAAAACAGCCATGAGAGGCTGAGAATGTCATAATCTTATTAAATAAACCATACCAATTCACTAGTGTTTTCATTTAAGTTGAAGTTAGAATCAAACAGGACTTTCTTATTTCCTATTTAACTTATGAAATTGCAATATGTTAAGTACCATTGAAGTCATCTCTTCTAAATTATGTGCTCACATAGTTTGGATTTGATAAACAATGAAGGAACAGAACAATACCTGTAGAATTCTTTGATTGTTGACAAGGATTTGTCTCGCATTTCCTGTTCTGACAAAACATTTTCTGAAGGACCATGTTGCAAATTAGCTGGGGAGACGGCCCTAGCAGATGTGGGAATAGGCATAGATCTATCAAAGCTTTGATCTGTATTTCTAGCCAATCTATTCCCATATTGCTCCTGCAGATGAGATTGGTCATATGTAGATTGAGGACCAAACCTGTCGTGTCCATATCTTGGTCCAAGATCCTCTCTTTGTCCATATGCTGTCCGATCAGGCACACTGTTATATCCATTTAGACCAGGTCCCATCCTCCTTGTGTCTCCAGAGCCTGAAGCATCACCGAAAGGCATGCTAGGTGCTGATGGCTGCCCTCTAAATGCCATTCCCCTGGCAAGACCGCCTTGGGGACCAAGAGTTATGGTATCATCACCAAGGGGTCTTTGAGTCAGAGGAATAGACATGGCCCTGTTCTCAAAGGAATGCCTCTCCTCTGCTCGAGCATCCTGCGTACCATAACCGCGTATGTGGGGTGAGCCAGGACGATAACCACCCATCTGAGGGGTTGGAGATAACATATTAGGAGTTCTTGGAGAGTACTCCGGAGGGGGTGCTCTTCTAACGGAATTACCAAAGCTTGGAGTGCGAGCCAACCTGCTGGCTTGTGCATGTCTCTCTTGAGCGGCATCCCTGTGTACCTCCTCAATCTTTTTCGGACCTTCGACTTTCCTCCTCTGCTGCCACTTATTTTTTCTTAAATCTATGGAATCTTTGAGCATAAATCTCACCCTGGAAGACAATTTCATATTGTTTGACAATTGAGCCATTATACTATAATAGTAATCCATGTACTCCTTTGCTCTTGGGTGATCAATCACCTCTCCTATTGTGCTCATCAATTTGCACAAAGCTTCTATATTTTCCTCATCAGGATTCTCATGTTGACCTAACAATTTTTTTATGCACTCGTGCATTATTCTCTCAGTCAACATTCTCTTCTTGTACAGTTCTCCAATCAATCTTATATTACCTAACATCCGTCTTCGGACTTGCAATCTCTTCTCTTCTCTCTCCTCTGCTGTCTGTTTATTTTCACCTTCTAGCTCTGCCTTATTAGCCTCTTCCGCTTCTCTTTCCTCTCTTTCAAATTCTTCTTGACATTTGTTCAAAAGTAATCTCTTGAAGGTAATTTTTTCATTATCCACACTTAGATCAGGCAAACCCGCAGAAAGGTGAAAGCAGAAATCAGCATACATCTCACAGAAGGTAGGCTCCATCAGAGCTTTATCAAAAATCTGTGAAATCACTCCGGATAGTGTTACAACATTGTCGATGTTAACCTGTTTTACTTGCTCAAACAATTTGTCAAAATTTTGTGGAGTGAGCTTGTTCAGAATACCCTTCAACTGCCTCTGCTTGGCCTGTTCCTCATCAGTGATTTTACCTACTTCATACTTCTTTTCAGCTCTGTGTATAGCCGGCCCTGATCCCTGAGGAGATGGCATTAGGCCTTTATGAAAGGCAGTTCCACGCTGCCATCTATCAGACTCGGAATTGTTTCTTTGCAAGCTTCCTTGAGGGCCAAGCGACTGCATGGGCCCAGAGAGGATGCCACCACCATACTGAACAGGTGCCTGAGGCCGTGGACTCCTTAGAACGCCATGATTACCACCTTGTCCAGGTCGTATACCAAGAACATTGGCTGGATATCCAAAGTCTGCCCGCATATCACCTCGACCTTGAATAGGAGGCCCTGAAAATTTATTCCATCTATCTTCTTCTGGCAAGCCAGTTCCACGACGATCTGATCTAGAATTAGGTCTCTCATTGTTACGCCCAGGACTAGGGAAAGAGTCACGAGAGACATTAACACTAGAGACCATCAAAACATCGGCTATGTCATTAGTAATCTGAAACCCCTCCGGGAGATCAGGACACTGTTCCCCAAATTTGAGGAGGAAATCCCGGGAGTACCTTTTGATCATCACCCCATTGCCATCTCCATCAAAACTTTGATTTTTGTTTTTTGAAGTTTCTAACTGCGGGGTAGAGATTTCAGCCGCATCTTCCCAATCATCCGGCTCCACTTTGCTCGGAGGAAGCTTTTCGCCCGATACTGCATTATCTTGAGACACATCAGCAGCTTTTTGTTTTACGCTAATCACCGATGTGTTCTCTGCTCCCTCTGTAGAGGCTACAGATTCTTTCTTGTCTTCAGGGCCCTTGTAAGCATTGTAAAGATCAGAGCTTGTGCCAGCGGCTTCAGCTTTTTTATACAAATCTTTTTTCTTCTTCTTCCCTCTGGGCATAGCAGCTTTCGCCACACTTGTATCTGACAAGATTTTCTCCTTCACACTTGATGGAGAAGCAGGAATATCAGAATCTACATTTTCACCCTCATGAGGTGATAAAACTGAAAGTGAACTTGGCACAGTAGCTTCAGTCTCTTGGTCTACCGCAGTGGACTGAGTATCTCTAGTGTCAATACCTTCAGACACACTTGAAGCAGAGATTTTGTCGGACTGCACAGTTGTACATGAATTTGGCACAGAACTTTCTTTATTATCACTCCCAGCTGCTTTCAAAGACGAATCTAGCTGATCACCCATCCTAACACTTTCAGATTCCTCAAAATTTTGTGGTATCAAACCATCAGCAATGGTAGATGTCACCTCATTACCAGAGCTGGCTTCACTCTTTTTATCAAAAACTTCTGGAGATTCTAGAGAAAGGGATCTGAGAGATGCTATTACACTGTCTTTATCAGGTTTTGAGCTTTCAGAAGATTCAGATCCCTCCTTTCTCCCTCCAATATCAAGATTTGACTTTGAGATACTTATGGATTGTGTGGGCACACTTTTAGATGCATCAGCCCCACTTGTCAAATCGGAAGCAACATGTACAGTAGTAGAAGAAGACACGTTGGAAGTCCCTGATACCAAGTTGTTTCTAGGCAAGGTGGACTTTGATTCTGCAAGTTCATTTACTGGAGACTGAGAAGGCAAACTAGGAGCGCTCAATTTCCCATCAACCTGAAAACATCCATATATCATGCTTATAAGCTATGGTAAAGATGCATAGGGGCGATTACTAGATATTCAGCAGATAAACAAACCATAGCATACCTTTTCTTGATGGCCTCTGGTGCTTAGTCTTTCATTATCCTTGACTTCGACTTGATTTGCTAGTACACCATGTCTACTTGTTACTCCTGAAACAGGCTTTGACTGTGGTAAGGAGCTTACAGATGAAGGCTCTGTTTCCTTTTGAGGATGACGTGTATCTTCATCATGTAACTTTGAAGGTTTCCCAGGCTCACTCTTACCAATTGGAAACGAACCTTTTGAAGGTAGTGATTCTTTGTCACCATGGGATCCAACAGCTGGTTTCACAGTCACCTGCAGAAAATACAAGCGGCAAGCTGAAGCATAACAAGAACTTTCACTTCTACTCGACAAACATATCATGTCAGAGGCATGCTATCTATTTAAATTTGAAAACATGATACCATAGCTAGACAGCAGCTAGAGTAGTTCCAAATCAAGTAATTTACCTGGTTATAGAACCTCTGGGGCTGAGAAGCTTGCTGAACCTGAGAGCTGCCAAGAGGAACAGAGGTTGCAGGAGGGAAAGGGTTCGAATAGAAACCCATAGGGTGGTTAGCGAATGAAGGAATAGGCTGTGATTGAGGTGGCACATTCATATGAGACCTTAGACCAGGGGAGCTATCAAGCCTCAACTCTTCATGGGTTTTTGGATCAGTGATCTTCACAGATTTGCGATGAGGTGCTGGAACATTGAATTTTCCAGCCTGTTGCTGAGAAAATTGTGGGGCCATACCCATACCTAAGTTACCCAACTGAGGAGGAATCTGGGGTCCCATCGGTGATGAAAAACTCAAGCCGTGACCCTGATGCATCATTCCTTGAGACTGCATGGGGTGTGGCTGAAGACCTGGAACAAACATGGCCTGTTGTGCCGATGGATTACCCATAGACAAAGGCATTGGAATTGGCATAGAAAGCGATGTTCCTGTCATCCCGTGAGAATTGATTTGCGGATTCGGACCACCAAATGGAACAGGAACCTGCATCTGATATGGCAGTTGCATGTGCATACCAGGAATTGAATTTACAGCAGGCTTCTGAGGCGGGGTCATGTGAGGAACGACTGGAACTTGGTTCTCCCTCTTGGACTTGGATGGTGCCTGCAGTTCGCGAGCATTAGTTTGATCAGTAATACCTCCATCCTTCTTTGGCAGCTGCTGCTTGGGGAGGGAAGGCCCTGGCCCCACCGGAGCCGCCTTCAAAGATTCGTGACGAGCCTGAAAAAAAAGAAGCGGATTTGAACAACCATTATTAAGCAACCCAAAATAATAAATCTAGAGTCATTACGATAGCTTTCAACTGCATGCAGAACTACATTATAATATGTGAGTAAAAGAAATCCTTACCGTGTGTTTATTTGCAAGTATATTGATCAAGGAGTTCATTGTTTAAGATGCTTTTCAGAAATAGAAATCGTATATTAGGCAGTTTGATTGGCATCGGGCAACGAGAGTAGTATTCACTTACCAGTAGTTAACACAAATGCAGGAAAAGATGAGACGTATTTCAAGATACAAATAACTCATACAGTTATGAATTCTATGCCTACACAAATAGATGAATCACAAAGTTTCTCTTGTCCCACATGACCAAAATATATCCTTCTGCTTCCCCTTCCTACATTTCGTTAGCCAAAGTCGGGGCAGAGATAAACCAGATTATGTCTATTCCCACTAGCGGGAAGCATACTGACAAAAGATCTAGCAGTGCATTTCAACAAATGTACAGCTGGGGTGATAGGCATTTGCTTCAATTCAGAATCACATTCTTACCATACCAACAGAGAGTAAAGAGTCAAATGTGGTAAAAACAGGGAATAAGGTACCAGCATACCTGAGCTTTTTTCTGCTCATCCAAGTTTGGTGGTGCAGAACTTGTACGCGCCGGTATCTACAAACAAAGAAAAATAGGCCGGGCATGAGTAACTGGGGTTCAATGATCACAAGAAAAAATAATACAAAGAGAACGAGGAGACCCAGCAGTAACTCCAGTTCGTCCAAGAGCAGCATACCTGCACTCCATTCATCACCCCCGGACTAATGGAACCAAACTGCAGAGTAAATGACTTGGATGCATCCACCGGCGCTGAATGCAGAAGAAAGTACAAATCAAATAAGTGAATTGCAACTATGGGCACAGCAAAACATCGTCACTATCGTGATAACAGCAGTGTGAAATCAAGACGCAGCATAAAAATTATGTTTGGCAACATGTCATACCTTTCGCAGGTGTTGTAGGAGCTGTGGGCCCCGCCATAGAAGACACATTGGATGGTTGAGCTGCAGGAGGAAGATTTGAAGATGCAGCTTTGGTATTAGCTCCAGGTGCTTTTTGATCCTGGGCGCCTGTTGCCTTTACAGTAGTTGGCACGCTAGTTGCTGGTGCATCAGAGACTCCTTTACATTTACAAGATAAAGGTGTTTTATAAATATAAAAATTAAGTTAGTTCATACTACAGAAAAATAAAAGACGGTGACAAACACAAGCAAGAACATAAATTTAACTACTCCAAGCACCCCTTTCACTTAACTGAATAGTATGTCCATACATTTAAAAGTTATATTCCAGGTTTAATAGAATTATTATATATAGCACCCTCACCCAGACCACCCACAACCCTTCCACTCCGTCAATACACACCCAGAAAGAAGAAGAAAATTAACTGAACAAAACAGTTAGCCTCAAAAGAACAGTAACTAGAACACATACTGCGAGTAGGTGGCTGCTGATGCCCGCCATTCTGAGCAGCAGGCGGAGCTGAGGGGTTACTAGCATCAGAAGTAACGTTTGGGCTTCTTGGCCTCAACTGCCCTCCTTGAGCATTGTTGTTGTTATACTTCTTGTTATAACTGCATCCAGACAAACAGAGTGCAATAAAAAGCAATTTAGCATCCACTCACACAAGAATTGAACACGGTGACACAAACCCTAGCTCAACCATTTGTAATCAAACACGTAATACAGACACCACCATAAATCAATCAACACACCAAATTACATGCATGTATGGCGTAAATTGAAATATCTAATGAAATAAAAACCAAACCCTAGCTTTCAAAAGCTTACCTCCGGTTGGATGATACGGACGGGTTAGAGGCGGCGCCTCCGCCGCCGGTCTTAGTGGAAGCACCGCCTGTGAACTGACGAGGCTGATTGAAGCTCCCGGATCGATTGGTCTTCCTGTACTGCGTGGACTCGTTCCTGGATTGATTATTATGGGACATAAATCCTAACCTTGTATAAAAACCGCTATCGGGATTGTTGAACGGAGTGATGATGATCTTCTCTCCCTACAGAGATCCAAACGATCGAATCGACGACAGTATCGTAATTAGCAGCTCGTCGAAACACATTAAACCGAGAGAATCTAAACACAGTGATTATTACTAAATCAATGGAAAAAGATATCGTTTCAATTGCAAATGGATTGAGAATTCGTTTACCTGTAGACTGAATTAGGGTTTCTTCTATTGGGAGACTGTAATGGCGGGAACCATGGCAAGACGAGGCCGGGTAGAGAGAGAAAGTAACAGAGCGAGTGTAGAGAAGAGGAAGGAGGAAGAAGAAGAAGAAGAGTGTGTGTATGAATGATATTGTGAAAGGGAGGAGATGGAAAACAAATTTGTAGAGAGAGAATGAGATGAGCGAGAGAGTGTATATATTTATTTATTTTTTAGTAGTACTAGGTGTAAAATAGAGTTCAATTCACTATAGGGTTTAAATTTTAAAAGTTATTTTTAAATCCAAATATTATTTTAACTGATTTTATGGTCATTTATTTCTGCAATTTGTAGGTAACTAAACCTGGTCAAGCCTTAGGAGTGTTTATAGGTAAAAAAATGAGGTTTAATTTTCTTCCTCTTTTTACCACTTTCATCTTTGTTATATACTCGATTTACAATATCTCGGATCTCGCTTTAGAAATTATTTACCATAGAAATTAAGAAATCCTTATTGCTTTTTTTTTATACAATTTCACGAATAAAATACGGTGTGATACTGTGGTCGATCTGTGGAGTCCGGTTTCTGGTTTTACTTTAACGTGATGGGCTCGCATTGAATTTCAACAAATTCTTGGTGCTGCTTTTATGGTGTAAATAGGTCATGATGAACTGTGTTTTTATTTTTATTGTCCAGCTGTAGTCCATTCACGATAGATGTAGTAAGTGAAATTTTAACTTTTTTCGAGTATGGTCCAGTTATGGAATCATAGTCTCTAGCTCTCTCGATTATCACGCTTTTTTTAATCGGCAAATATTACAACTACTTCTACGCTACTGCTATACAAGATCCTATACCACCTTATATATCCACATCTAAACCGCCTTATGTGTCCGTCGGGGGTCGAATCATGCACCTCTCCTTCACCATCTTAACTCCCTTCCATTGGACCACCTTATGACTCCCTCGATTATCACGCTTGTGATTTTTGTGATTTTTTACTGTTACTTTCCAGTAACCAATTCATAATGCGTTGTTGTATCTTTATACATGGTTTCACATTGAATTCCAATAAATTCTTGGTGTTGCCTTCTGGTGTAAACATGTCATGATTAATTGTATTGTGTCTTTATTATCTAGTTGTAGTCCATACACTAAAACTGTATAACATTTTTCGTGTATGGTCCTTTCATGGAATCGAAGTCTCTAGTTCTCTCGATTACCACGCTTTTGATTTTAATAAATTTTAATTGGCAGTTTAAAATAACAAGTCATGATGTATTATCATATCTTAATTCTTGGTTTCGCATTGAATTTCAATAAATTCTTGGTCATGCCTTCTGGGGTAAACATGTCATGATGAATTGTATTGTATCTTTATTATCTTACTGTAATCCATTTCAAAAAAAATATATGAAGTAAAATTTTAGCATTTTCATGTTTGGTCGAGTTATGGCATCGAGGCTAGTTATGTCGATTATCACGGTTTTGATTTAATGATTTCCTAATGTAACTTTCACCAATGTAAACATGACATGCATGGGCCTTTCCAACTAGCATTTTAATGGTATAATTTCTCGTTTTGCATATTAAGGACAAATTGTATTTTAATACAATATTTAGGGCCAGTACAGTTATTGATAAGCGCAATTACCCAAAAGTTGGGTCTCCCCCAATTAGTAGTTGGGATACGCATGAAATTATCCAACATGACATTGTGGACAATATTATCGTTTCTCCAGTAATTACAATAGTACTGATTTTTAGGGCACCTATTAAAACAGATCATGTTTTCATTTCAGTTTATGAATGATACGAAATAAATTTTTTACTAATCTATCTTTATTTATGGCATCCGCACTCTAGTTATCTCGATCATCATGGTTTTTATTCAAATGATTTGCCACTGCCACATATGGTGTGTTGTTATAAACCCGTCTAATTTTTGCAAATTACATGATGTGTTCCGTGAATTTAGTTGTACTAACATGATATATAACTGAGATTGAAACTTATTATGAGGTGGTTGTTTCGTTGTGGAACATGTAGATCCACTCAAACACGTGAGCGCTCATAGTGAGAATTTTCTATGTAGTGAAAGTCTCATGGTATTTGCTAATTCACCACCGGCGTTTCCAACTCCTCCACACATGCATTCCACTGGATTTCCCATACCCCACAACACTACAAGAAAAACTGAAAACAGCGACGGCCATAGTGACGGATTGTATCCGTCGCCACATTTTAGCGACGGGTCGGCCGAATCAGAGACGAATGAATTAATTCGCAAACTTAAACCCTTAAAATGCTCAATCATGGCGACGGATGACGCCACCCGTCGCCAAGTTTAGTGACATATACTATCATCCGTCTTTGGGTCGTTGGCCCAAACATAAAATAAAAATGAAAATGAAATAATATGGTGACGGATGGGTTTATCCGTTGCCATATTTCATTAAAAATAAAAATAAAATAAAACAATAAAGGCATGGAGATGGATGGCTTATCCGTCGCCATGTCTTCTTTTTCACGGGTTTACAGAGAAGCAGAAACCATTTCTACTTCTTCTCCATTTCTATTTCTCTCTTCCCCATTTCCATTTCCCAACCAATCTTCGTCCAAATCATTCAATCTTCATATCAATTCGTAGCATTTTGTGCAAGGAAGACGAATTCGCAAGCAATTTTCAATTTCTTCAGTTGTTGTTAGAGAAATTAAAGGTTAGTTTGTTAAACCCTAACTTATCTACATTTGGGATTTTTTTAATTTTGATTTACTCTATGTCTTTGTAGTGCTAATTAGTTGTGTTAGACCATTTATTCATACGATTTTGAGTTGTTTTTGTATTTGTTCTTCAAATTTGTAGATGAATTGGATGAATTCAAATTGTAATTGGGATTAGAATTGGAATTGGACTTGGATGAATTAGAGTTTACGTTGGAATTGGAATTAGAGATTGGACATGGATGAATTAGAGTTTACGTTGGACTTGGACTTGTTAGAATTAGGGATTGGACTTGGATGAATTTGGGGGTTTGTTTTGGATGAATTGAATCGATTCGGATTCATTTAGGACTTGCAAGTATATATGAGTAGTAAGTATATGTATAGTATATTTGTAGTATACTATATCTATAAGTATACTATACATATATTTGGCAAGTATATGAGTAGTATACTTACTTATAGTATACTACATATACAAGTATATATACTATACATATACTTGTAAGTATATGTAGATAAGCCATTGTAACTATACTATATTTATACTTACTTGAAGTATACTACTTATACTTGTAATTATACAAGTATACTACTTGTAAGTATACAAGTAGTATACTTCAAGTAAGTATACTTGTAATTATACGTACAAGTTTATATCGATTTGAGTTTTATTTAATTTAAATAAGGATAACATACCCTTATACTAGTAACTAAGTAATTAGTTCAATAATATTACGTACTCAAATATTTTTGTTATGAATTATGCAAATGCTTATACTTGTTTGTCCAGTTCCTTTGTCCACATGTCCAGTAATATATACTTGTATAACATGTAGTATAAGTAGTAGAACTATATATAAGTAGTAATGTAGTATACTATATATAACATGTAGTATAAGTATAACATGTAGCCAGTATAAGTAGTATAACTATATAGTATAAGTATGGACCTGTTTGTGACAATTGTGGAGACACTAGGGTAGTTTTGGAATAAATGAGGTTTGAGTATACTTATAGTATATATACTTAGATATACATGTAGTTATACTACTTATATTTTGTTTGAGTTTTATTCAATTTGCTTATACTTGTTTGTTTGTACTAAAATGCAGATGGCGCGTCCTAGGAGACCCAGGTTTACAGCTCCACGTCAAGCACAACCACATGCTGATCCGGATGCACAGGCACATGGTGCTCCAGATGAGACTCCCGATCGGACTATGACCCCTGGCACTGCTACTGACTCCAGTGCACCGCTCTACGGGACAACTGGTGGATGTGCGTCTCCTTGTGTTCGTGAGACGCCACCTGAGTCGAGTAGGAGGTCGACCCAACCGAGTCGGATAGAGGACTCCTTTGCACATTGACCGGAGGACGATTGCAACGTTCGATACCCGCCGAAGGGTCAGGACGCTCGGATACCGACTTACATTGTAGACATGAAGGTGAAGGAGGTCCTCATCCCGAATGGGAAAAGTAAGTTATTTTACTTCTTCTACCTTTGTTTTTTGTATTAACTTTGTTATTTTACTTGGATTAATGAACTTTACTTTTTGTATTAATTTACTTGATAGGTTGTATCCGCCGAAGGCAGCCACCGTTCTGGCAAGATTTTGTCGAACAAGATGCCTAAACCCGGCAAGGAGGATGGGGGTGGTGATTGTTGGGCCAACGTTGTTGATCAACTAAAGGGAGAGTTCTTCGAAAAGCCGAGAGTAAGTTTAATGTTAGACCGCTATTACTATGGGGTATGCGATGCCCCTTTTTTTAATTAAGTTTAATGTTAGACCGCTATTACTGTGGGGTAGGTGACGCCCATTGTTATTGCACTTTATGTTATGGCTTGCACTTATTGTTAATTTTGTCCTTCATGGTTTTTTGTTGGTGTAGAAGACGTATCATCTTCCCAAGGGCAACGCCTTGAACTTGTGGTACTGCTTCAACCATCATGCTTCGACCTTGTATAAGGAAAAAGTGCACAAGGCGAAGAAGTTATGGATTAATCACAAGAAAAAGGCGATATGGATCAAAGATAAGGACTTCCAGGTGTGGAATGACTACAAGGACCTTCCGGAAGTTGTCCATTTGTCCTTGATGAACTCGGAGAACCGGCTGAGAACGGTGGACGACAAGAAGGGGGTGGCCGTGTGGTCGTCCACCACCTTGGTTCACAGTCTGCAGCCACATCGGATGTATTGTATGAGGTAATATACTAGTAGTTGTGCTTTCCTTTTGGGTTTTTTTCCTTATATATTGATGATTTGAATTTTATTTGTGTAGGTTGACGACTCGGGCGAGTCTTTGCTTTTCGATATTTTCAAGAAAGCAAAGTACTAAAAGTAAATATGTAAGATTTGCATCTCAAAGATGGCGCATCGGAAAATTCAAAATTTTTCTTACACATCAAATCATGTTCATGATTATATGACATATAGAAAGAAGGTTGAAATACTTACGTGATCGGATCAACCGGTAGTTCAACTGGATCTTCTTTCACGGCGAAGTCGTAAAGATCAGCAATATCACCGTCTGTATAATCAGCAAACTCGTCATAGAATTCATCTTCAAGGTCATCTTCAAAGTCGAATTCTTCAAGCTCTTCGTCTGGATGATTCATGCACAATCTTCAACCTTGGTATCCACCGATTGTTGCTAGTAAATGAAAGATATATATCCTAAAGACAATCTAGATGATGGACAATATATGCTTTTAGATCGCAATTTAGTATGTATTATATTATTCGTTTTTAATTATTAATACAATATTTATTTATGGCATTCGCATTTATTTAAATAGTGAATCTGTTTGTCTGTTATTATTTAATATTGCTCCATGAACATAAGAAGTCAATGAAGTTAGTGGGAGCTCATTGGACAAGTTTCTTATGGTTCTAAAAACCGCCGCTGGTCAAAGATCCCCGATATACACGGAGTGTCCGCGATATGCTAAGACCGGCATGTGGCCTGCATCATATCTATAGAAGATGTAGTTGTTCCCACAACTGCGAAGTAATAAGATTACTCATGATGGGCACATGATCGATTGTCAATACCCAACCACGAAACCATTTGGGTTTTAAAGCTATTCCAAGTGTATATGGAAGTAGTGGTGGTAAGGTAGTGCATTAAGTACTTAGACTTGAGGGCATTGCAAATGAGTACATTAAGTATCACACTTACATTATAGACAACGCTTGCACCATCTTAATGGTAGATACGTCTATAGTTGGGTGTGCTATAATATATATGCCATTTGGTAGTTGTGCCAATATAGGATTCATTCCCCATGAATAGCTGATATATCATGGGAGAATATCGGTTCTCATTGTTTGTGTGATTTCATAAGTCATCTGCCGGTGCAGATGACATGTTCAATAAAGTATTGGAACATGGGCATTGAATCATCTAATAGAATGTGAACACTTAAGTTATCAAGATTAGATACTTAACCATGATCGCAACTCAATAAAAGGTATTCGTGAAATGAAGGGACATTATCACTATACGCCTTACCGGCAGGTGGCTTAATTTACATATCCTTTGCAAACGTCCTTGTATGAATATAATGTCTAATAAGAACGATTAGGAATCTTATATAAGACCTTTGATGGAAGATCAATGCTATTCATACAAGGCCCTATGGGTCACACTTTAACGGTTGTTGATAGTCTCGTGAGATATTAATTGAATACCGATTAGATCAATATTAATTAATAATATGGAGAAGTTAATTTGAAATTGAATTTTAAATTAATTTAATATGTAGAGAGAAAATCAAGAAACCAAATTAATTAGGAAAATCGAGAAGACCGTGCCGGGCCAAGAGGCCCGGCCCAGCCCGACCCGGGCGGTGGCGCCGGTCCCAAGGGACCGGGCCTGCGCGCGTGTGTGGGCGGGAGGAGATTCTTCTCCTCCCATCTTCTTTTCCTTTTTGGTATTTGTTTTCTTGGAGACTAAGACAAATTCCTAATTAGACTTCTAAATAGTTTAGAATTCGTTTAGGTAATTTGGTTAATAAATCTGACTATAAATACAAGCCATTGTATTTTAGTTTTAACATACAATTATTCTCTACATAATTTCTCTAGCATATTTTCTCTATCTCCAAATTTAGAATAAGCCTTCCTAACGGTTTTGAGTTTTGACTAGCAACGATCGGTGGATACCAAGGTTGAAGATTGTGCATGGATCATCCTGACGAAGTGTGGCGCCCCGCCCCGAGCACACTGCTCCAGAGCGGACGCCACACTGAGAGAAAGTAAAAAGATTTTTCGAAACGAAAATAGAGCTGGTTGGAAAAATTCAAAACATTTTAATAGCAACTGGAACCACAACTAATTACAACCCAGTACACCATTCTCAATATTACAATAAAACTAGATAGCTAGGCTATCTCCAA
>JAQRGC012308149.1:0-18287 GCA_028659135.1 Plantago lanceolata | reverse complement strand
GTTCCTTGAGCCTAGGTGTTGGAAAGCATAAAGAAGTTTAATTGCCAGCTTCTCGTAGCTTGTACATTGACTTGTAGTTCGAGGTGAGGTTTCGGCATCCGGCCGTGAGGAAATTTGTTATACCTTTCATGTTCTACCATTCCACATCACTCACATTATCATATATCATTTATCTCATTGGTACCTCAATATCATTTTCATATCTTGAGCTTCTTATTTTGTTGATCGATGATCATCTCTTTATTCATTCCATCAACCCTTTCTCCAAATGACATTTAATGGCCTAATTCTATACCACTCATTTTTTCTAATCACCTCAAGTCTATTCATATCCTAGTTCCTTACCACTAGTTCGATGTGCCCCTTTATTCTCTACACTTATATAAGATGTGTGTCCATTAGAAGGCACTGTCAGTTACTCTCTTGGTTTACTATCAGTTACTACCATGGGTCACTATCAATTTACTATCTTGGCTCACTACCAGTTAGTCAATTACTCTCTTATCAGTAGTGTTAATTATCGGTTAGTATCAGGATAGCTTATCCATTATTATGGTGGAACACCATGAAGTAATATCGTTGATCAGTATCAGTTATTATCGGAGATTGTTATCAGCTAGTATGATGGTTTCTTATCAGTTAGTATCTTGATCAGTTATCAGTGATTATGGTGGAACACCATAAAGAAATATCGTTGATCATTATTCGTTATTATAGAGGATTACTATCGGTAGATATGATGGTCTGTTATCTGGTACTATCGCGGATCGATCAGGGCCCGGGACATCGGCGGGTGACAGCCGGGCGGACAGGACCGACGGTGTATGTCACCACGTACTGATCCCAATGTTCAGACGTTGAGCGAGGTCGGAGGTTGACTGTACGCCACGATCTGAACCGTCATGTATCCGGACATGCAAATTAATCGTTACGAGGGACGCCTCTATCGGGAGCGATAAGGTTGTTTGTTACGATCAGGGAGGTTTATGGTTGGTATATGTATCTGATCAATCTTCACAGTTCTTCTGAACTCATTTAGTATCCTACATTATCTATATCTATTCCATCTTGTTAGTTGTCTTGAACTCGTTTAGCATGGTGCATCTGCACTCACTCATCATCCATCATCTTATAACTTACATTTCTTATTTATCCTCACTAAGTCCTTTGTGACTTACCCTCTCTTTCCTTTTGTCCTATTTCCTCAGATGTCACACAGGTTAGGTTCTTATGGTTTACGTTCTAGATATGGGTGTTTGATCAGGAGAGAGAAGGAGTATATTTTGGATACGTGTAAGTTATGTTTGTCTTGAGTAAGGAAGAGTTGCTTTTGCGGTGTCTAGAGAAGGGGCCAAAGTAGAAGTCAATGTTGATCCATCAAGGTTGGAGATAGCCTAGCTATCTAGTTTTATTGTAATATTGAGAATGGTGTACTGGGTTGTAATTAGTTGTGGTTCCAGTTGCTATTAAAATGTTTTGAATTTTTCCAACCAGCTCTATTTTCGTTTCGAAAAATCTTTTTACTTTCTCTCAGTGTGGCGTCCGCTCTGGAGCAGTGTGCTCGGGGCGGGGCGCCACACTTCGTCAGGATGATCCATGCACAATCTTCAACCTTGGTATCCACCGATCGTTGCTAGTCAAAACTCAAAACCGTTAGGAAGGCTTATTCTAAATTTGGAGATAGAGAAAATATGCTAGAGAAATTATGTAGAGAATAATTGTATGTTAAAACTAAAATACAATGGCTTGTATTTATAGTCAGATTTATTAACCAAATTACCTAAACGAATTCTAAACTATTTAGAAGTCTAATTAGGAATTTGTCTTAGTCTCCAAGAAAACAAATACCAAAAAGGAAAAGAAGATGGGAGGAGAAGAATCTCCTCCCGCCCACACACGCGCGCAGGCCCGGTCCCTTGGGACCGGCGCCACCGCCCGGGTCGGGCTGGGCCGGGCCTCTTGGCCCGGCACGGTCTTCTCGATTTTCCTAATTAATTTGGTTTCTTGATTTTCTCTCTACATATTAAATTAATTTAAAATTCAATTTCAAATTAACTTCTCCATATTATTAATTAATATTGATCTAATCGGTATTCAATTAATATCTCACGAGACTATCAACAACCGTTAAAGTGTGACCCATAGGGCCTTGTATGAATAGCATTGATCTTCCATCAAAGGTCTTATATAAGATTCCTAATCGTTCTTATTAGACATTATATTCATACAAGGACGTTTGCAAAGGATATGTAAATTAAGCCACCTGCCGGTAAGGCGTATAGTGATAATGTCCCTTCATTTCACGAATACCTTTTATTGAGTTGCGATCATGGTTAAGTATCTAATCTTGATAACTTAAGTGTTCACATTCTATTAGATGATTCAATGCCCATGTTCCAATACTTTATTGAACATGTCATCTGCACCGGCAGATGACTTATGAAATCACACAAACAATGAGAACCGATATTCTCCCATGATATATCAGCTATTCATGGGGAATGAATCCTATATTGGCACAACTACCAAATGGCATATATATTATAGCACACCCAACTATAGACGTATCTACCATTAAGATGGTGCAAGCGTTGTCTATAATGTAAGTGTGATACTTAATGTACTCATTTGCAATGCCCTCAAGTCTAAGTACTTAATGCACTACCTTACCACCACTACTTCCATATACACTTGGAATAGCTTTAAAACCCAAATGGTTTCGTGGTTGGGTATTGACAATCGATCATGTGCCCATCATGAGTAATCTTATTACTTCGCAGTTGTGGGAACAACTACATCTTCTATAGATATGATGCAGGCCACATGCCGGTCTTAGCATATCGCGGACACTCCGTGTATATCGGGGATCTTTGACCAGCGGCGGTTTTTAGAACCATAAGAAACTTGTCCAATGAGCTCCCACTAACTTCATTGACTTCTTATGTTCATGGAGCAATATTAAATAATAACAGACAAACAGATTCACTATTTAAATAAATGCGAATGCCATAAATAAATATTGTATTAATAATTAAAAACGAATAATATAATACATACTAAATTGCGATCTAAAAGCATATATTGTCCATCATCTAGATTGTCTTTAGGATATATATCTTTCATTTACTAGCAACAATCGGTGGATACCAAGGTTGAAGATTGTGCATGAATCATCCAGACGAAGAGCTTGAAGAATTCGACTTTGAAGATGACCTTGAAGATGAATTCTATGACGAGTTTGCTGATTATACAGACGGTGATATTGCTGATCTTTACGACTTCGCCGTGAAAGAAGATCCAGTTGAACTACCGGTTGATCCGATCACGTAAGTATTTCAACCTTCTTTCTATATGTCATATAATCATGAACATGATTTGATGTGTAAGAAAAATTTTGAATTTTCCGATGCGCCATCTTTGAGATGCAAATCTTACATATTTACTTTTAGTACTTTGCTTTCTTGAAAATATCGAAAAGCAAAGACTCGCCCGAGTCGTCAACCTACACAAATAAAATTCAAATCATCAATATATAAGGAAAAAAACCCAAAAGGAAAGCACAACTACTAGTATATTACCTCATACAATACATCCGATGTGGCTGCAGACTGTGAACCAAGGTGGTGGACGACCACACGGCCACCCCCTTCTTGTCGTCCACCGTTCTCAGCCGGTTCTCCGAGTTCATCAAGGACAAATGGACAACTTCCGGAAGGTCCTTGTAGTCATTCCACACCTGGAAGTCCTTATCTTTGATCCATATCGCCTTTTTCTTGTGATTAATCCATAACTTCTTCGCCTTGTGCACTTTTTCCTTATACAAGGTCGAAGCATGATGGTTGAAGCAGTACCACAAGTTCAAGGCGTTGCCCTTGGGAAGATGATACGTCTTCTACACCAACAAAAAACCATGAAGGACAAAATTAACAATAAGTGCAAGCCATAACATAAAGTGCAATAACAATGGGCGTCACCTACCCCACAGTAATAGCGGTCTAACATTAAACTTAATTAAAAAAAGGGGCATCGCATACCCCATAGTAATAGCGGTCTAACATTAAACTTACTCTCGGCTTTTCGAAGAACTCTCCCTTTAGTTGATCAACAACGTTGGCCCAACAATCACCACCCCCATCCTCCTTGCCGGGTTTAGGCATCTTGTTCGACAAAATCTTGCCAGAACGGTGGCTGCCTTCGGCGGATACAACCTATCAAGTAAATTAATACAAAAAGTAAAGTTCATTAATCCAAGTAAAATAACAAAGTTAATACAAAAAACAAAGGTAGAAGAAGTAAAATAACTTACTTTTCCCATTCGGGATGAGGACCTCCTTCACCTTCATGTCTACAATGTAAGTCGGTATCCGAGCGTCCTGACCCTTCGGCGGGTATCGAACGTTGCAATCGTCCTCCGGTCAATGTGCAAAGGAGTCCTCTATCCGACTCGGTTGGGTCGACCTCCTACTCGACTCAGGTGGCGTCTCACGAACACAAGGAGACGCACATCCACCAGTTGTCCCGTAGAGCGGTGCACTGGAGTCAGTAGCAGTGCCAGGGGTCATAGTCCGATCGGGAGTCTCATCTGGAGCACCATGTGCCTGTGCATCCGGATCAGCATGTGGTTGTGCTTGACGTGGAGCTGTAAACCTGGGTCTCCTAGGACGCGCCATCTGCATTTTAGTACAAACAAACAAGTATAAGCAAATTGAATAAAACTCAAACAAAATATAAGTAGTATAACTACATGTATATCTAAGTATATATACTATAAGTATACTCAAACCTCATTTATTCCAAAACTACCCTAGTGTCTCCACAATTGTCACAAACAGGTCCATACTTATACTATATAGTTATACTACTTATACTGGCTACATGTTATACTTATACTACATGTTATATATAGTATACTACATTACTACTTATATATAGTTCTACTACTTATACTACATGTTATACAAGTATATATTACTGGACATGTGGACAAAGGAACTGGACAAACAAGTATAAGCATTTGCATAATTCATAACAAAAATATTTGAGTACGTAATATTATTGAACTAATTACTTAGTTACTAGTATAAGGGTATGTTATCCTTATTTAAATTAAATAAAACTCAAATCGATATAAACTTGTACGTATAATTACAAGTATACTTACTTGAAGTATACTACTTGTATACTTACAAGTAGTATACTTGTATAATTACAAGTATAAGTAGTATACTTCAAGTAAGTATAAATATAGTATAGTTACAATGGCTTATCTACATATACTTACAAGTATATGTATAGTATATATACTTGTATATGTAGTATACTATAAGTAAGTATACTACTCATATACTTGCCAAATATATGTATAGTATACTTATAGATATAGTATACTACAAATATACTATACATATACTTACTACTCATATATACTTGCAAGTCCTAAATGAATCCGAATCGATTCAATTCATCCAAAACAAACCCCCAAATTCATCCAAGTCCAATCCCTAATTCTAACAAGTCCAAGTCCAACGTAAACTCTAATTCATCCATGTCCAATCTCTAATTCCAATTCCAACGTAAACTCTAATTCATCCAAGTCCAATTCCAATTCTAATCCCAATTACAATTTGAATTCATCCAATTCATCTACAAATTTGAAGAACAAATACAAAAACAACTCAAAATCGTATGAATAAATGGTCTAACACAACTAATTAGCACTACAAAGACATAGAGTAAATCAAAATTAAAAAAATCCCAAATGTAGATAAGTTAGGGTTTAACAAACTAACCTTTAATTTCTCTAACAACAACTGAAGAAATTGAAAATTGCTTGCGAATTCGTCTTCCTTGCACAAAATGCTACGAATTGATATGAAGATTGAATGATTTGGACGAAGATTGGTTGGGAAATGGAAATGGGGAAGAGAGAAATAGAAATGGAGAAGAAGTAGAAATGGTTTCTGCTTCTCTGTAAACCCGTGAAAAAGAAGACATGGCGACGGATAAGCCATCCATCTCCATGCCTTTATTGTTTTATTTTATTTTTATTTTTAATGAAATATGGCAACGGATAAACCCATCCGTCACCATATTATTTCATTTTCATTTTTATTTTATGTTTGGGCCAACGACCCAAAGACGGATGATAGTATATGTCACTAAACTTGGCGACGGGTGGCGTCATCCGTCGCCATGATTGAGCATTTTAAGGGTTTAAGTTTGCGAATTAATTCATTCGTCTCTGATTCGGCCGACCCGTCGCTAAAATGTGGCGACGGATACAATCCGTCACTATGGCCGTCGCTGTTTTCAGTTTTTCTTGTAGTGTTGTGGGGTATGGGAAATCCAGTGGAATGCATGTGTGGAGGAGTTGGAAACGCCGGTGGTGAATTAGCAAATACCATGAGACTTTCACTACATAGAAAATTCTCACTATGAGCGCTCACGTGTTTGAGTGGATCTACATGTTCCACAACGAAACAACCACCTCATAATAAGTTTCAATCTCAGTTATATATCATGTTAGTACAACTAAATTCACGGAACACATCATGTAATTTGCAAAAATTAGACGGGTTTATAACAACACACCATATGTGGCAGTGGCAAATCATTTGAATAAAAACCATGATGATCGAGATAACTAGAGTGCGGATGCCATAAATAAAGATAGATTAGTAAAAAATTTATTTCGTATCATTCATAAACTGAAATGAAAACATGATCTGTTTTAATAGGTGCCCTAAAAATCAGTACTATTGTAATTACTGGAGAAACGATAATATTGTCCACAATGTCATGTTGGATAATTTCATGCGTATCCCAACTACTAATTGGGGGAGACCCAACTTTTGGGTAATTGCGCTTATCAATAACTGTACTGGCCCTAAATATTGTATTAAAATACAATTTGTCCTTAATATGCAAAACGAGAAATTATACCATTAAAATGCTAGTTGGAAAGGCCCATGCATGTCATGTTTACATTGGTGAAAGTTACATTAGGAAATCATTAAATCAAAACCGTGATAATCGACATAACTAGCCTCGATGCCATAACTCGACCAAACATGAAAATGCTAAAATTTTACTTCATATATTTTTTTTGAAATGGATTACAGTAAGATAATAAAGATACAATACAATTCATCATGACATGTTTACCCCAGAAGGCATGACCAAGAATTTATTGAAATTCAATGCGAAACCAAGAATTAAGATATGATAATACATCATGACTTGTTATTTTAAACTGCCAATTAAAATTTATTAAAATCAAAAGCGTGGTAATCGAGAGAACTAGAGACTTCGATTCCATGAAAGGACCATACACGAAAAATGTTATACAGTTTTAGTGTATGGACTACAACTAGATAATAAAGACACAATACAATTAATCATGACATGTTTACACCAGAAGGCAACACCAAGAATTTATTGGAATTCAATGTGAAACCATGTATAAAGATACAACAACGCATTATGAATTGGTTACTGGAAAGTAACAGTAAAAAATCACAAAAATCACAAGCGTGATAATCGAGGGAGTCATAAGGTGGTCCAATGGAAGGGAGTTAAGATGGTGAAGGAGAGGTGCATGATTCGACCCCCGACGGACACATAAGGCGGTTTAGATGTGGATATATAAGGTGGTATAGGATCTTGTATAGCAGTAGCGTAGAAGTAGTTGTAATATTTGCCGATTAAAAAAAGCGTGATAATCGAGAGAGCTAGAGACTATGATTCCATAACTGGACCATACTCGAAAAAAGTTAAAATTTCACTTACTACATCTATCGTGAATGGACTACAGCTGGACAATAAAAATAAAAACACAGTTCATCATGACCTATTTACACCATAAAAGCAGCACCAAGAATTTGTTGAAATTCAATGCGAGCCCATCACGTTAAAGTAAAACCAGAAACCGGACTCCACAGATCGACCACAGTATCACACCGTATTTTATTCGTGAAATTGTATAAAAAAAAAGCAATAAGGATTTCTTAATTTCTATGGTAAATAATTTCTAAAGCGAGATCCGAGATATTGTAAATCGAGTATATAACAAAGATGAAAGTGGTAAAAAGAGGAAGAAAATTAAACCTCATTTTTTTACCTATAAACACTCCTAAGGCTTGACCAGGTTTAGTTACCTACAAATTGCAGAAATAAATGACCATAAAATCAGTTAAAATAATATTTGGATTTAAAAATAACTTTTAAAATTTAAACCCTATAGTGAATTGAACTCTATTTTACACCTAGTACTACTAAAAAATAAATAAATATATACACTCTCTCGCTCATCTCATTCTCTCTCTACAAATTTGTTTTCCATCTCCTCCCTTTCACAATATCATTCATACACACACTCTTCTTCTTCTTCTTCCTCCTTCCTCTTCTCTACACTCGCTCTGTTACTTTCTCTCTCTACCCGGCCTCGTCTTGCCATGGTTCCCGCCATTACAGTCTCCCAATAGAAGAAACCCTAATTCAGTCTACAGGTAAACGAATTCTCAATCCATTTGCAATTGAAACGATATCTTTTTCCATTGATTTAGTAATAATCACTGTGTTTAGATTCTCTCGGTTTAATGTGTTTCGACGAGCTGCTAATTACGATACTGTCGTCGATTCGATCGTTTGGATCTCTGTAGGGAGAGAAGATCATCATCACTCCGTTCAACAATCCCGATAGCGGTTTTTATACAAGGTTAGGATTTATGTCCCATAATAATCAATCCAGGAACGAGTCCACGCAGTACAGGAAGACCAATCGATCCGGGAGCTTCAATCAGCCTCGTCAGTTCACAGGCGGTGCTTCCACTAAGACCGGCGGCGGAGGCGCCGCCTCTAACCCGTCCGTATCATCCAACCGGAGGTAAGCTTTTGAAAGCTAGGGTTTGGTTTTTATTTCATTAGATATTTCAATTTACGCCATACATGCATGTAATTTGGTGTGTTGATTGATTTATGGTGGTGTCTGTATTACGTGTTTGATTACAAATGGTTGAGCTAGGGTTTGTGTCACCGTGTTCAATTCTTGTGTGAGTGGATGCTAAATTGCTTTTTATTGCACTCTGTTTGTCTGGATGCAGTTATAACAAGAAGTATAACAACAACAATGCTCAAGGAGGGCAGTTGAGGCCAAGAAGCCCAAACGTTACTTCTGATGCTAGTAACCCCTCAGCTCCGCCTGCTGCTCAGAATGGCGGGCATCAGCAGCCACCTACTCGCAGTATGTGTTCTAGTTACTGTTCTTTTGAGGCTAACTGTTTTGTTCAGTTAATTTTCTTCTTCTTTCTGGGTGTGTATTGACGGAGTGGAAGGGTTGTGGGTGGTCTGGGTGAGGGTGCTATATATAATAATTCTATTAAACCTGGAATATAACTTTTAAATGTATGGACATACTATTCAGTTAAGTGAAAGGGGTGCTTGGAGTAGTTAAATTTATGTTCTTGCTTGTGTTTGTCACCGTCTTTTATTTTTCTGTAGTATGAACTAACTTAATTTTTATATTTATAAAACACCTTTATCTTGTAAATGTAAAGGAGTCTCTGATGCACCAGCAACTAGCGTGCCAACTACTGTAAAGGCAACAGGCGCCCAGGATCAAAAAGCACCTGGAGCTAATACCAAAGCTGCATCTTCAAATCTTCCTCCTGCAGCTCAACCATCCAATGTGTCTTCTATGGCGGGGCCCACAGCTCCTACAACACCTGCGAAAGGTATGACATGTTGCCAAACATAATTTTTATGCTGCGTCTTGATTTCACACTGCTGTTATCACGATAGTGACGATGTTTTGCTGTGCCCATAGTTGCAATTCACTTATTTGATTTGTACTTTCTTCTGCATTCAGCGCCGGTGGATGCATCCAAGTCATTTACTCTGCAGTTTGGTTCCATTAGTCCGGGGGTGATGAATGGAGTGCAGGTATGCTGCTCTTGGACGAACTGGAGTTACTGCTGGGTCTCCTCGTTCTCTTTGTATTATTTTTTCTTGTGATCATTGAACCCCAGTTACTCATGCCCGGCCTATTTTTCTTTGTTTGTAGATACCGGCGCGTACAAGTTCTGCACCACCAAACTTGGATGAGCAGAAAAAAGCTCAGGTATGCTGGTACCTTATTCCCTGTTTTTACCACATTTGACTCTTTACTCTCTGTTGGTATGGTAAGAATGTGATTCTGAATTGAAGCAAATGCCTATCACCCCAGCTGTACATTTGTTGAAATGCACTGCTAGATCTTTTGTCAGTATGCTTCCCGCTAGTGGGAATAGACATAATCTGGTTTATCTCTGCCCCGACTTTGGCTAACGAAATGTAGGAAGGGGAAGCAGAAGGATATATTTTGGTCATGTGGGACAAGAGAAACTTTGTGATTCATCTATTTGTGTAGGCATAGAATTCATAACTGTATGAGTTATTTGTATCTTGAAATACGTCTCATCTTTTCCTGCATTTGTGTTAACTACTGGTAAGTGAATACTACTCTCGTTGCCCGATGCCAATCAAACTGCCTAATATACGATTTCTATTTCTGAAAAGCATCTTAAACAATGAACTCCTTGATCAATATACTTGCAAATAAACACACGGTAAGGATTTCTTTTACTCACATATTATAATGTAGTTCTGCATGCAGTTGAAAGCTATCGTAATGACTCTAGATTTATTATTTTGGGTTGCTTAATAATGGTTGTTCAAATCCGCTTCTTTTTTTTCAGGCTCGTCACGAATCTTTGAAGGCGGCTCCGGTGGGGCCAGGGCCTTCCCTCCCCAAGCAGCAGCTGCCAAAGAAGGATGGAGGTATTACTGATCAAACTAATGCTCGCGAACTGCAGGCACCATCCAAGTCCAAGAGGGAGAACCAAGTTCCAGTCGTTCCTCACATGACCCCGCCTCAGAAGCCTGCTGTAAATTCAATTCCTGGTATGCACATGCAACTGCCATATCAGATGCAGGTTCCTGTTCCATTTGGTGGTCCGAATCCGCAAATCAATTCTCACGGGATGACAGGAACATCGCTTTCTATGCCAATTCCAATGCCTTTGTCTATGGGTAATCCATCGGCACAACAGGCCATGTTTGTTCCAGGTCTTCAGCCACACCCCATGCAGTCTCAAGGAATGATGCATCAGGGTCACGGCTTGAGTTTTTCATCACCGATGGGACCCCAGATTCCTCCTCAGTTGGGTAACTTAGGTATGGGTATGGCCCCACAATTTTCTCAGCAACAGGCTGGAAAATTCAATGTTCCAGCACCTCATCGCAAATCTGTGAAGATCACTGATCCAAAAACCCATGAAGAGTTGAGGCTTGATAGCTCCCCTGGTCTAAGGTCTCATATGAATGTGCCACCTCAATCACAGCCTATTCCTTCATTCGCTAACCACCCTATGGGTTTCTATTCGAACCCTTTCCCTCCTGCAACCTCTGTTCCTCTTGGCAGCTCTCAGGTTCAGCAAGCTTCTCAGCCCCAGAGGTTCTATAACCAGGTAAATTACTTGATTTGGAACTACTCTAGCTGCTGTCTAGCTATGGTATCATGTTTTCAAATTTAAATAGATAGCATGCCTCTGACATGATATGTTTGTCGAGTAGAAGTGAAAGTTCTTGTTATGCTTCAGCTTGCCGCTTGTATTTTCTGCAGGTGACTGTGAAACCAGCTGTTGGATCCCATGGTGACAAAGAATCACTACCTTCAAAAGGTTCGTTTCCAATTGGTAAGAGTGAGCCTGGGAAACCTTCAAAGTTACATGATGAAGATACACGTCATCCTCAAAAGGAAACAGAGCCTTCATCTGTAAGCTCCTTACCACAGTCAAAGCCTGTTTCAGGAGTAACAAGTAGACATGGTGTACTAGCAAATCAAGTCGAAGTCAAGGATAATGAAAGACTAAGCACCAGAGGCCATCAAGAAAAGGTATGCTATGGTTTGTTTATCTGCTGAATATCTAGTAATCGCCCCTATGCATCTTTACCATAGCTTATAAGCATGATATATGGATGTTTTCAGGTTGATGGGAAATTGAGCGCTCCTAGTTTGCCTTCTCAGTCTCCAGTAAATGAACTTGCAGAATCAAAGTCCACCTTGCCTAGAAACAACTTGGTATCAGGGACTTCCAACGTGTCTTCTTCTACTACTGTACATGTTGCTTCCGATTTGACAAGTGGGGCTGATGCATCTAAAAGTGTGCCCACACAATCCATAAGTATCTCAAAGTCAAATCTTGATATTGGAGGGAGAAAGGAGGGATCTGAATCTTCTGAAAGCTCAAAACCTGATAAAGACAGTGTAATAGCATCTCTCAGATCCCTTTCTCTAGAATCTCCAGAAGTTTTTGATAAAAAGAGTGAAGCCAGCTCTGGTAATGAGGTGACATCTACCATTGCTGATGGTTTGATACCACAAAATTTTGAGGAATCTGAAAGTGTTAGGATGGGTGATCAGCTAGATTCGTCTTTGAAAGCAGCTGGGAGTGATAATAAAGAAAGTTCTGTGCCAAATTCATGTACAACTGTGCAGTCCGACAAAATCTCTGCTTCAAGTGTGTCTGAAGGTATTGACACTAGAGATACTCAGTCCACTGCGGTAGACCAAGAGACTGAAGCTACTGTGCCAAGTTCACTTTCAGTTTTATCACCTCATGAGGGTGAAAATGTAGATTCTGATATTCCTGCTTCTCCATCAAGTGTGAAGGAGAAAATCTTGTCAGATACAAGTGTGGCGAAAGCTGCTATGCCCAGAGGGAAGAAGAAGAAAAAAGATTTGTATAAAAAAGCTGAAGCCGCTGGCACAAGCTCTGATCTTTACAATGCTTACAAGGGCCCTGAAGACAAGAAAGAATCTGTAGCCTCTACAGAGGGAGCAGAGAACACATCGGTGATTAGCGTAAAACAAAAAGCTGCTGATGTGTCTCAAGATAATGCAGTATCGGGCGAAAAGCTTCCTCCGAGCAAAGTGGAGCCGGATGATTGGGAAGATGCGGCTGAAATCTCTACCCCGCAGTTAGAAACTTCAAAAAACAAAAATCAAAGTTTTGATGGAGATGGCAATGGGGTGATGATCAAAAGGTACTCCCGGGATTTCCTCCTCAAATTTGGGGAACAGTGTCCTGATCTCCCGGAGGGGTTTCAGATTACTAATGACATAGCCGATGTTTTGATGGTCTCTAGTGTTAATGTCTCTCGTGACTCTTTCCCTAGTCCTGGGCGTAACAATGAGAGACCTAATTCTAGATCAGATCGTCGTGGAACTGGCTTGCCAGAAGAAGATAGATGGAATAAATTTTCAGGGCCTCCTATTCAAGGTCGAGGTGATATGCGGGCAGACTTTGGATATCCAGCCAATGTTCTTGGTATACGACCTGGACAAGGTGGTAATCATGGCGTTCTAAGGAGTCCACGGCCTCAGGCACCTGTTCAGTATGGTGGTGGCATCCTCTCTGGGCCCATGCAGTCGCTTGGCCCTCAAGGAAGCTTGCAAAGAAACAATTCCGAGTCTGATAGATGGCAGCGTGGAACTGCCTTTCATAAAGGCCTAATGCCATCTCCTCAGGGATCAGGGCCGGCTATACACAGAGCTGAAAAGAAGTATGAAGTAGGTAAAATCACTGATGAGGAACAGGCCAAGCAGAGGCAGTTGAAGGGTATTCTGAACAAGCTCACTCCACAAAATTTTGACAAATTGTTTGAGCAAGTAAAACAGGTTAACATCGACAATGTTGTAACACTATCCGGAGTGATTTCACAGATTTTTGATAAAGCTCTGATGGAGCCTACCTTCTGTGAGATGTATGCTGATTTCTGCTTTCACCTTTCTGCGGGTTTGCCTGATCTAAGTGTGGATAATGAAAAAATTACCTTCAAGAGATTACTTTTGAACAAATGTCAAGAAGAATTTGAAAGAGAGGAAAGAGAAGCGGAAGAGGCTAATAAGGCAGAGCTAGAAGGTGAAAATAAACAGACAGCAGAGGAGAGAGAAGAGAAGAGATTGCAAGTCCGAAGACGGATGTTAGGTAATATAAGATTGATTGGAGAACTGTACAAGAAGAGAATGTTGACTGAGAGAATAATGCACGAGTGCATAAAAAAATTGTTAGGTCAACATGAGAATCCTGATGAGGAAAATATAGAAGCTTTGTGCAAATTGATGAGCACAATAGGAGAGGTGATTGATCACCCAAGAGCAAAGGAGTACATGGATTACTATTATAGTATAATGGCTCAATTGTCAAACAATATGAAATTGTCTTCCAGGGTGAGATTTATGCTCAAAGATTCCATAGATTTAAGAAAAAATAAGTGGCAGCAGAGGAGGAAAGTCGAAGGTCCGAAAAAGATTGAGGAGGTACACAGGGATGCCGCTCAAGAGAGACATGCACAAGCCAGCAGGTTGGCTCGCACTCCAAGCTTTGGTAATTCCGTTAGAAGAGCACCCCCTCCGGAGTACTCTCCAAGAACTCCTAATATGTTATCTCCAACCCCTCAGATGGGTGGTTATCGTCCTGGCTCACCCCACATACGCGGTTATGGTACGCAGGATGCTCGAGCAGAGGAGAGGCATTCCTTTGAGAACAGGGCCATGTCTATTCCTCTGACTCAAAGACCCCTTGGTGATGATACCATAACTCTTGGTCCCCAAGGCGGTCTTGCCAGGGGAATGGCATTTAGAGGGCAGCCATCAGCACCTAGCATGCCTTTCGGTGATGCTTCAGGCTCTGGAGACACAAGGAGGATGGGACCTGGTCTAAATGGATATAACAGTGTGCCTGATCGGACAGCATATGGACAAAGAGAGGATCTTGGACCAAGATATGGACACGACAGGTTTGGTCCTCAATCTACATATGACCAATCTCATCTGCAGGAGCAATATGGGAATAGATTGGCTAGAAATACAGATCAAAGCTTTGATAGATCTATGCCTATTCCCACATCTGCTAGGGCCGTCTCCCCAGCTAATTTGCAACATGGTCCTTCAGAAAATGTTTTGTCAGAACAGGAAATGCGAGACAAATCCTTGTCAACAATCAAAGAATTCTACAGGTATTGTTCTGTTCCTTCATTGTTTATCAAATCCAAACTATGTGAGCACATAATTTAGAAGAGATGACTTCAATGGTACTTAACATATTGCAATTTCATAAGTTAAATAGGAAATAAGAAAGTCCTGTTTGATTCTAACTTCAACTTAAATGAAAACACTAGTGAATTGGTATGGTTTATTTAATAAGATTATGACATTCTCAGCCTCTCATGGCTGTTTTCATAAATCCATCAAGTGAAATTGCAGGATTCTCTCCTTTTTTGGTTCACTTATCTATGTGCTCGTTGACATTTTCTTTTCTATAAAGGCTGTTTTTGAAACTGGGTGAATCTTCCAATGGGTAAAGACTAATGTTGAATCCTGTGTGTTGGAAAGAATTGTAATATGCATAAGATTATTATTTTTCCATAAGTAATAAGTATTTGTATATTTTACTTCTTATTATTAGCTAGTACAACATTTTTCTAATTGCGATTGAGACTCTGTATTTGATATTGAAGCTACTGCTTTGTTTTCTTCGTTCTTCATTATTTCCAAATCCGTTAGGTTATCAATGTCCTTTGGTCTTGTGTCACACTATGAAACAGTCTCTTATAATGTGCCTTTTTGAGAATAGAGAAACCGTTCTTGTTGAAAGTATATTGTAGGTCAAAGAGTTGTTCCTTTGGATAGTGGTAGATTGTATATCAGTTATTGGCATTACATTTGGTATGTAGGTGGACTATTGAGCGCTCTTATCGATTAGAGGGCCCATATCTTTTCTCATTATTCTTTTGAGTCTGGATATTTTTTCTCTTGCACTCTCTGCGCACTATGTTATGAGAGGTTCCATTCTTATGGTTATTTTGATTGCAACCTTTGTTATTCAAAGTTAAGTCTGTATTGTTGGGGGAATGATAGGACAATGCTATAAAGTAAAATATTTCCTGACATGTGGCTTAAAAATGAGAATAAGCTTTATTAAAAGATGTCCAATTGTAGTAGCATGTTGCGTCCACCTCCACCTCCTAAAGGTTTGTATTAGTGTAGGATTCTAGGATACACCTGACTTCAGTAACCTGTACTGATATGAAGTTTTTTCTCCCTGCAGTATAAGAGATGAGAATGAAGTTACTATGTGCATCAAAGATTTGAATTCACCGAGCTTTCATCCGTCTATGATCTCTGTCTGGGTGACTGATTCGTTTGAGAGAAAAGACATTGAACGGAATGTCTTGACAAAGCTGCTCATCAACCTTGCAAAACCTCGAGATGGCATGATTACTGAGGATCAACTCATTAAAGGGTATGAACTCTTGTTTTTTGTGCTCTTAGTTTTTAGGATCGTGTTATATATTTTTCAATGATGATATATAAACCACCCTTGGAAACTTATGAGACATTACAACTTTGCCTCTTATTTGACGAAATCAAATCTACGGCAGATATTTGTATATGGTCACATATCTTTCCCCTACTTGCTATATCCTTCAATTACATCACCTCCTAAACATATCACTGTACACCATTGGAAGGGTTTATGCGAGTCTCATCACTTGTGGCGTAATGTTAATTATTCCCTATGTAGCTTGACATTACTGGTGTGTAGATTCTTAAAGTGAGTCTGCGTTATTAATTTCTCGTCTCTCTCTTCAATTGGACAGGTTTGAATCTGTTCTCACTGGTTTGGAGGATGCTGAGAACGATGCACCCAAAGCATCAGAGTTTCTTGGTCAGATCTTTGCTGAAGTCATTATGGAGAATGTTATTTCTCTTTCTGAGATAGGGCGGTTGATTTATGAAGGCGGTGAAGAGCAGGGCCGGCTTGTGGAAGCAGGACTTGCGGCCAAGGTTCTTGGGAGCCTCCTTGACAAAATCAAGTTAGAGAAAGGTGATTCTGTGTTGAACGAGATCCGTTCAAGCTCCAATATGCGGCTCGAAAACTTCAGGCCTCCAGGCTCTAACAAACCGTTGATAATAGATAAGTACATGTAGATGCTAATGCGATGCTCGTTGTCCCTATTAGAGAGATGCATGTCTCGTTATCTATTTTGTTTTTTCCTCCTGTTTAGGTTACCAGCTCTATATTTTCAGATATATATATTTACTTTGGGCCGGTATTTATTTAGGGCAAATCTTCTTCGTGTTTCTTCTTCTACATTGTTTGACTAAGAAATGGATTATGAATTTATAAAAGGTTCAATTGAGCATCCAAAAATCTGTTATTTTTGTTGTTTCTACTAGTTTGTGGAATTTCGTATCATCAGATAACCTCTATGGAATGGGCATGCAGTGTGACCTTGTAAATACTTGTGTGTTTTATTTATACAAGGCTTGCTTGCAGTTGCTTCTTGTGTTTCCTCAGGGGATTTTTATGTGTTTGAGTGAAAATGTTATGATTGTATGTAAGTATTCATTTGTCAGTGGGATTTATGTGATACTACTATGGGGCATGTAGTGATGTGAACATGATGTGTAATGCAGTATGTACATTGTCGTGAGACTTAGCTACCCCATTAATTGATTGGACAGTAGTCTAGTCTAGTACAGAGTTGGCTTCTGCACCTTTAGTAAACTGGCGATGACAGCAGCTGCTTTCCAGTGCCCGCGGCTAATGGCCTGTTGGGCAATCATAGGAAAGGGAGAGCGGAAATGAAATTCGTAAACCTTCATCACTTGCTCAAAACACAAGAAAAGGATTACTAGCATTGGGCGTTGTCGTGAGATTCATGTAGCAAAAATTGGAGAGGCCACTTAAGCACAAGGTAGTGTCAGGGTAGGCCAGTACATTTGCCAAACAATTGGGGTGTTGATGGGATTTGGTCTGGGACAAAGAAAGATTTTTAAGGTTTTGGGATCCCAAATCTTAAAATTTGTGACATTCTTAATTTAATCACTTTCCTTTCTTTTATGCTTGTGTGGGAACTCAACAAATCAGTATGATTACTCACAGCTACGCACGTAGAAATTGGTATTGTATTGTTATGAAGTCATGGCACGTTTAATATTGTTTTGCCATTGTATTCTTAGTATTCCAATTGCTTATGTTTGAATGCCCCATGTTTAGGTGCGCGCAATACCTTATATGGATGACCGTTGATTATCCAGTAGTCCTGCTCCTGCATGACATTCAGAATAGATTAATGAAATTGGGTCGTAATTTCTCCAGGCAGACAAAGTCGAATTTGATGAGACAAGCAATCTAAGCGTATTTATCAAGTTCCTACGTTTAGGGCACAGAGTTTAGAAT